>JAGDYQ010000092.1:189175-203023 GCA_021962125.1 Bulinus truncatus
CTTTGAGCTGAAAATCCGAAACAATCCAATGTCCATCGGTGAACCCATTGTTAGCTAGTTGGGTTCAAAACACATCTCCTGCGATGGATGTAAATTCACATTCTGTGGCTGGGAGATAGGAGGAGCTGTTGGAGAAAAGTTGGTGACTGAGACATACTGAGGCCGTCCACTATGATGCCTATCATCATATTTCCACAACGTGAAAATTGATTTAATTAATTTAACTATCTTATAAAACTCAAAGTGCACGTAAAAGATAATAACTGATTCAGACCAAGTTAAATAAAATATTAGTAACTTACCAGAAGTATTAGTTAATGGTGGTGTGGCTGTAGGTGCTGCGAGTGGTGTAAGGAAAAGCTAAGGCGGTGGGTTAGAGTGAAACAATGTGGTGCTTTCCACAGTAGTATGGGCTGTAGATGTAACCAGCGGCGGTGGAGGATATCCATGACCAATCTGAGCAAGCGGATCTTGAATAATACCCATTGAGGACTGAAAATAATTGGAAGGTGCTGTGTGGCTCATAGGTTTGGATTGTGGATGAGATGGTATAGATTGTCCTACAAAACTGTCTGCTACAACTTCCTCATCTGTATTTATAGACAGGAGATTGAACACTTATCCAAAAATTTCACTCTAAGTATTGTTATTTTCCAAACCAAATATCTTACAATAAAAACTAATAAACAAAAAGCAACAGAAAAAAAAAAGGGAAACATCATCACAAAGGGTCAACTGTGTATCTCTGGGTGTTCTTTCTTCAGTAGTTGATCCTTTTTGCAAACAATGTTCCTAATTTCAATGGAAGTTTTGATTTAAAAATAGATTTACAACCTTTGTTTCAGTGCAAATGTTTTGTACCAGTATCAACAGATAAACAAATTTCAAAAGGTGTTCAGCAACAAAAACCGATGTTGCAGTTTAGTAGTGATCCTCTAAATAATTTTAAGAAATTAAGAGAAACTGGCCTACGCTATTATACAATAGCATAGCCAGTTGCATTGCCTGTTATAGGGATAAACAAAATTAATATATTACTTCGTTAAGGATAAACCTTGTATGAAATAAACTAGAGACATGGTTTTCAAAGAATGGGTTAAATAATAACCATTACTGGTGGGTCAGGACAAAAGTAAGTTGGTGCCTATGTGCATAATTATAGCCTATATTTATCGATAAATTAAAAATCTAAAAAGTTTGTTCTATTGCAAAGTTAAAGGGTAAATCCATATATAAAATTAATAACACTCTTACTCTCTTTCTTTGTTGGGTTCATAAAGTTTGAGAGGACCTCTGAAATAGATAATATAGTTTTGATTCGTTGTGAAAAATAGTGATTTGGTCTATAGTTAGGAAGGTCCAGTTTGAACAGTAGGAGATCTTGTTGAGCTGGGTATCAAAATAATTCTGCGTACATGCAGCCGGCTACCACAAAGGCTAAAGTAAAAACACCCATGAGGATAATGCCAGTTAAAAATAGGGCATTAAAAAAAATAACCGTCATTAATGATAATTGCCTTTGCTTCTCAAAATATTGTTCATTTTGCATGTGATGGAAAATATTAACATATTAAGTAATAAGTATTGTTATGAATCATCCTCTTGTTAACAATATTTCTAAGTCACTAAGTGCCATTACATTATGCATAAAGCTGTGGCAGCATAAGCGTTATTCTAAAACATTGGTGTATTTTATTTAGATGAAATCTGGAAATTGAAAGTCTAAAAA
The DNA here is from genome assembly GCA_021962125.1 of Bulinus truncatus. Lineage (NCBI taxonomy): Eukaryota > Metazoa > Mollusca > Gastropoda > Planorbidae > Bulinus > Bulinus truncatus. Next base: position 190,905 of record JAGDYQ010000092.1, read on the forward strand.
ATAGAAGTTATTGAAAAATAAATAAATTTATTTTATAAATCAATAGCTTGTCCACATATGCTTAGGTTATTCCAATAAGAGGATAACAGCAACGTTTATACTGGAGAACCAAAAATGGACGTCATTTTGGTTTTGTTTAATACATCATTCAAATTATCTATAACTTTCAGCCATTCAGCAAGTCAGAACTACGTATTGTTTTTGTCCAAGTACCATACCAGCAAAATTGGTCCACACCCTAACCTAACATCCCTAAAATCCTACTCGTTAAATATTTTAAAAAATAATTTTTTAAAATTGCAACTCTCTGATCGTTATCGGTCAGTGACTTTCATTCACTTACGCTAACATTGCTGGTACCGTAACCACTGCGATCGGTGCTTCAATCTTTATAATGATTCGTTTACTTTGTGAATTAAAGCTACTAATAGAAGTGGATTCCGTTCAAAAGAAGACGAAGTCCTCATTTTATTTTTAAGTCAAGATTTTCTTTACATGATGGAACTAACAAGGGTCTAACATTGATTGGTACAAACTGTAGACGGGCGTAAAGAGTCAGGGTTATCTGGAGGTGCCAAGTCAAACCTCCTCAGCTGGCGTCTGAAGACAAGGGAGGAGGGGTGCTTCCTCGTATTATCAGACACACTGTCTTCATTTAACACGTACCTCGAAGGAAGTTGTTTTAGAAACTTCCGGTGTCGCAGTTCGAAACATTATCAGCGGGAATAAAACGAATATAGTTGAAAACAAAACACCATATCGTCATTCCCTGTTACCCCCTGTACTGATTGCAGTGGTCTCCAACCTTATACTCGCCGCCCGGATCGGTCAACGTTTGATAATCTCACTGTGGCCCGCTGAAGAAGGGCGGGAGTTGATTATTTATATTTTAGATTGTAACTAGAAGGAAATAATTTCATGTTTGGGAGGAGGAAGGGGTTGGGGACTAGGGAGCGACCGATAATCGGATCGGTATCTGTATCGGACCGATATTGGCACTATCGGTCAAAAAAAATAATCGGATCGGCCGATTGTTGGAGGGAGCGACCGATAGTCGAACCGATATTCGCACTATGGGTTAAATGTCGGACCGACCGTTTTTTGGCTGCCGATACATTGTTTTTTTTCACAACAGAGTTGCAGAAAACCCAGTAAATAACCCAATTCTATAACCGGATCAGACAAGATTTTAAAAAAAGGGAAAAAAAAACCGTACACAGAAATTGTCACGTTTACATCAGAGATATGACCTTGAAACAATCAGGGATTGGCATTTCTTAATTCTAAATGTATGACCATGAATGATACAATTAGTGAACATCTGTGTGTATTTTTTGTGTGGGATGGGAAGTTGGGGGGGAAACAAGACTTACGTGTGGGCGAAGTGTCACGAAATATGACAGGGAAGGGGTAAGCATGGGTTGACATACGTCATTAGCTGTAGCACGAGAAAGACACGTGTTTGGCATTGTTGTTGATTAAAAAAAATATCGGTATCTGAAGGGGGGAAACAAGACACGCGTGGGCGAAGGTGTTACAAAATATCTGAACATGGGTTGAAATACGTCGTACACCACGAGAATAACACGTGTTTGCTATTGTTGTTGCTTAAGGGCTGTCCATTAGTTACGTCAACAAAATAGGGGGAGGCGGGGTCGGAAAATTTCGAGCGCTTGTTGAGGGGGGGAGAGGTCAAGAAAAGTTGACGTCAACAATGTTACTTTTTCAACCATTTAATATTATTACATAATAAATAGGAAAAATTAATGCAGCGTTTGTAGTTCAATGTGTTACATAAACGCGCAACATTCAGTATTTTAATTAAACTAACTATATTCCTACTAATTTTGCCACATAAACATTTTGGAAGCCACCTTTTTAAGGGGGGGTAATCAAATGTTGACGTCAATTTTATAGGGGGCTCTGGAAGTTTGGACAAGTTGTTGACAAGGGGGGGAGGTAAAAACGCCAAAAGATTTGAATTGACATAAATACGGACAGCCCCTAAAAAGAAAATATCGGTAAAACATGTTGGGGAAAATATCGGTATCGGACTATCGGTAAAAAGGCATATCGGTCGCTCCCTATTGGGGACCACTGTAGTGTAAACCACATCAATTGTTGTGGGCGTGTAATCACAACGTATACATTTAGGCTATGGACCAGAGGTCGTAGTTATTATTCCAACAGTTGGCGCTAGGCAAAGTCTTGGTGTAATGAATATATTTAAATATAAACGAATCGATTAGCGCAAAAAGTGTTTAGCATATGCTGAATATGATGTATACACAGTAATTTACACAACCAGTGGGATCCCACAGATAATTCCAGACCCTTTGACAATACCAGTGTAATAAGCTACATAATTAAAAAAACTATTAATACTAACTTAAATATAGAAAAAACAATGGCTTGGTGGCTTCCTGTTGCAGTGCGGGTTTGTAAAATTAATTTAGAATAGTTACTTAACAGATTTAGTTTGATTTTTATAAGACTATTAGTATTTCACAGAACGACATTTATTTATAGACATTTTCTTAGCGAGATTCCCCTAGGTTGCTTCTCCTCTAACGAAATAGAAACGAAAAATTTTTCGGGTTCCACCCCCAAGAAGCGGGCAATCTTTTTTTTGAATAGCCTAACATGTCACTATGTCCGCGATAGGATTGGCACTAATTTTGTGCCAGCTGTTTAAGGGGTAGGCCATGAGCGATGACTGTGTAGGCATAATTTCTAATTATATATTTTCACCCACCTGATCAACATAGAACTAAGAGCAACATAAGCCAGGTGTATATCAATCAAAGTACTTTCAATTTATTGATATTTAATAAATATCAAGCCCTGAGACGGACTTTACGACCAGCCAACTCCTATAAATCCAAAATAACATATCTCTATTCCATAGAAAGGATTCTCAAACATCTATCATGTTAGTGTTAATCATTCCCATAGCACCAGAACATTGCTATCAGGATCAGGCTGACAGCTCTCAAGAAGGCCCACAACGTTGAAAAGGGGCCTATGGGTGCTAAAGCGGCAGCCCGTAGTGTGAAAATTCTACAGCGGGGGCCAACAGCAATGGGGGGGAGGAAAAAATGTTACTAAAGTAGAGCAAACAAGCAGAGGGGGGCCAGACAAAACACGGGGGGGCGGCCCTCAAGGCACCCCCCGCACGCTACGGGCCTGTTAAGCGGGACACAAGAATCTACCCCAACGCGTTCTAAAATTTGTTATTATATTTATTGATTTTATTAGTATATTTTTCTTAAATTAAATATCTAAAAAGTAGATCTCCCGTGTCAAAATCTTTCGTTCTACTTGTATCATAGTCTCTGTTGTTCTACCTTAGCCTCCTCTTTTTTTCTTCATCTGTTTTCTGATCTTAACCTCATTGTTCTATCATAGACTCAGTTGTTCCATCATAGCTTCTGTTTAATTTGGTTTTTCATTTCAGTTCATGGCTATAAGTGTTGATATTCACTTTACAGTGTTAAAAATATAAATAAAAAACAATCACTAGATCAATTGTTGTGGCATTTTAACTGTTGACTTGGATGTTAAAAAGCACATGGAGGATATGATACAAATATATATAGAGAGAGGGGAGAGATGGAGAGAGAGAGAGAGAGAGAGAGAGAGAGAGAGAGAGAGAGAGAGAGAGAGAGAGAGAGAGAGAGAGAGAGAGAGAGAGAGAGATGAACAATGAATGTAGGTAATGGAAGGGGCAGCGAGGCATTGATTGATTCAATGTTATTAGAATCTTTGCAATGATGAGGATAAAATAGTTTTTCAAAAAGTGTTTTTTCTTAGGTAGGACTATATTTGTAAGGCTCTTTGCGCTTCTAAGGAACACTTATTTATTTCATACTACAGTGAACATAACGGAGGAGTTTTTATACTGTTGAAGGAACCTAAAAATAGGGAGAAGAAAGTTCACATTTCAAAGGAATCTTAAAAAATATAGTTGTCGGGTTTTTTTTGCATGCCGTTGGCCATTCATGCAACTATCAGGGCGTAGAATACAATTAAAACTTCAGGCGATCATAAACATTTTCAGTGCAGATTGGCATGACTCAATATTGAGCCTGGGTTAAAAATAAATTGTTACAATGACGATGGTGTGACTCAATACATTTATTTTTTGCTGTTATTTACTTTATACGTGGCAAAAACCATGTCATATTGAGAGCGAGTTCAGCACTGTTGTTTTTAAAATGGTCACCACAATGGCGGCACAGTACACAAATATGCACGTATCTTGAAAGAGAGCTTCGCCTGTTATTTTCCATTTTCGAAATTCTATTTTTTTTTTACGGGGATAATTCTTGTTTCCCCTTGTGCATCAAACAAAAGCAAGTGTATCTGCATTTATGAAAATTATAAATCTCTTGTATTCAAATAGATCTCTGACTCCCACAAATGATATTATAAAATCGAGATTTATTTTAATTAGATTTGTAATAGTTGGCTTAAGAGAAATAATAAAAACATACGCTAAAAATCAGAGTACAAAGATGAAAATGATGAAATGAATATGTTACGAGATATGTCCGAAGTTCAGCAAGTGCATGATATAGAAGAGCCATCAGACTAAACTTACAAGTACATTTGACTTTGGAGGCCAGTTAACGAACAGGCCGAACTTAATAATCATCTGTCCAATATGCGTTTACAATTCGTGAAGAAAAATGTTGAATGTAAGCCCTCAATCTCGATTTTCGGCCCCCTGTTTGGTCACTTCTTTAAGTGGCACCGAGAGTCAACGCGGGCCCCAGGGCAGGACATCATTGCGGGCCTTAATAAACAATGAGTCGGTGGCCCAATTGACATGGTCGGGGACTGCCGGGCCCCCTTTATGCCCCCTTACAGATGCGGGCCCCCTGGCAATGACCCCTGTCTCCCCCTCTCGGCGGCCCTGACTGCCCCACCCCCCACCCTATTTCGAGCTAAGTGTCATCTTATTATTCAACACGCATTAAAAATAAATTAAATGTTGTTATTATTATTTTATATTAATTATCGGAGTAATACTCAGATGATCACATAATAACAGCAGTAAGCAGAATTATTGTTATCAACAGAGTTTGGTATTGTTACATCTGGCAAGTCCACCCAAGGTAATGACTTGCATTTATTCTACATCTGTTCATCCCTAATTTTATTAGGATATTTTTTCAAATCATAATGGTATGATACGTTCACTTTTTTAGTTTCCAGCCCACAAACTTATTCAGACTAAAATTATATTATTATTTTTTTTTGTTACACTGGCTCGTTTTATTTTAAGAAAACTGGTGAGAGAGAAATGTCGTGTAACATTGGGCGTATGGGAGCAGCACACACACACACACATACAACACTAGCCATATAAAAAATTGTGTTTGTAGCAATGAAAATGATTTTTCAAACATTAATACCAAAATAACATAACAAGAGTATTCTATTTATACATTTTAACCCCCCCCCCCATGCTTCTACTGTCGTTAAGTGGTGACAGCCATAAAAACACGAGTACTACACAAAATGAAAGTATTGTGCATTTTTAGAGCATTTTCGAAAAAAATGCTCTTTTTGTCCCCGTTTTGTCTGTCTGTCTGTCATCACCCTAGATCTCAACAACCATAAGTCCTAGACCCATGATGTATATATCATTTTGTAGGTCTAGGCCTGCCAAGAAATGACTTTTTTTCCATTTCGCGATCTGACCTCTGAGGGCCGCAAAAGGGGCTTAAGCACCGTTTTTTACTATATAAGCTATATTGATAAAGCCGACCGCCCAAATCTCAGCAACTATAAGTCCTAGACCCATGATGTATATACTATTGTGTAGGTCCGGGCCTCGCCAAGTGTACATCAAAAGTCCATTTCGCGATAGGACCTCTGAGGGCCGGGCTTCAGGGCTCCTAAGGGGCTTATATATTATATATACACCTTGTACAAGTTCAATAACCCATTCTATTTGGTGCGAAATACTGCAGCACGTAGTTTCCACCAAGATTTATAAAGAAACTCATCAAATGAAATAGTAAGCTTGTAGTTCTGGAGTTTAATTGAAAGTATCAGAGCTATGCAACAATTGACGGAGTTTTCGGACGATTAAATGACTACAATTTCGAATGTTTTCAATTATGAGTCCTACTTCAGTAACCACAAACCACTTGTAGTTAGATTTAAGAGAAATAATTTTTTTCAAAGATAAAGAAACGTCTTTATAATATTTTTTTACAGATATATGCATTACACAATTGAATTTATAAACATTTCCAAAATTTACAAATATGTGCTGTAATTGCTAAAAAACGTACTGATACATAACATGAAAATGCGATAACACGTCCGTGTCCAGTATGGAACAGGCTTAATTGCTTGTTTTTTTACATAAGTATTTTGGGGATTATATTTCAACTTCATCATGTGAAAATTCGTTTTTCTTTTAGTATAATATTGTAAAAAGACGAGGCCTCGTTATCAATATTTTACTAGAATTTTAAAATTATTTGAATTTAGAAAATGCGTATCCACAAGTGGCGCCGTTAAGGCCCACTGCCTGCAATTCTCGGGCCCACAGTTTAATCTCTAACGGTAGGGCCACTTTGATCACCGCCGGGTTAGTCCGTTGCAGATTACTGTACATCAAGGAGACCCGGGGCATCTAGAAAGGGCTCAGCCCCCCACCCCCGTGGCTCACCAGGCCAGGACAACACGACGTCGACACTATTAAATTTATTATGTGTACCAGGCAAATGATGCACCTATGGTGTACATATGTGCAATACGAAATGTTTTTAAGTTGGTTTTTTTTTGTCCTATTCTGGCTAATATACCGGAGTTTTAAAAATCAAGTAATATCAACCAATCTCTGCTGTTTTATGTACCTGTGCAGTTAAAGAATGAAATACCTCGATTTCTAATGCTACTAAATGTCCAGGAACAAAAGATAACCCATACATATCCATTAATATTCAATTGTAATTAAAGTGACAGAAAAGTTCATAATCCAGAAATATCCACTTGACTCTCCTTCCACACCCCCGGGTCATTTAAACAAATACACACTTAAATCCATCCTTTAAGTCACACGCACCTATATTACCAGAAATTATCATTTAACTTCATATGGTCATTAAGAGCTATTCACATTCTATTTAACGTAAAAACGATCGAAAATTTAACCTCTCTCCCCATTATGAAACATTACGGATGTTATGTAATTGTTATTGTTTACTAGCGTTACTACATTAGCTTGCCACATACCCTCTCTATATAACAGATCGAGATAGTAACAAAAAATAGATCCCCCCACCACCCACCCTTAACTGGCATTTAAGGTCTCAGTGGCGTAGCGAGCTTAACTCGCTTGAGGGGCACAATACCTTTTTAGCGCCCCCCCCATTCTGTTCTCATATCATTTATATGTAAAATATACCATTTGGCGCCCCTTGGTGAGTAGCGCCCGGGCATAATGCCCCTTTTCCCACTCCTCGGTACGCCACTGATAGGTCTATACGTTGTTTTTTCTCCATTCTGTTAGAAGCTTTGCCTTAGTGAGCCCCCCCCCCCCTTTACATCCCCTAAGCACCAAAACCATGTGGTGCCACCCCCCCTTCCGCACACACACACTCTCTCGCCTAATGATAAATAATTCTATTTTGGGACCATAATTTTTAGTGTCCACTTAGAAGGACGCAGTGTAGCCTAATGATCAAGTGAAATATAAAATATATTAAATTATTGTGTACATTTCGAGAAGATAAATAACTTCGTCATTGTCCTAGTAGTGCTAAAAAAAACTAAAACGAAAAAAAAAAAGAAAAAAAAAACCACTATAATTTAGACAATACGTGACTAGGCTATAGGATACCTTATTTTTAATTTAAACTGGGAATCTTAGTATGAACACTGCGCAACGTTAACGTCTTTAGCTCGAATTCAAATTCTTTTATAGTTTTCGCTTTTGGTGAGACGGATTGCCGAGTGGTGTAGATGCTCGGCTCTTGAACTTAGAGTCCTGGGTTGGATCCTCGGTGAAAGTGCTGGGGAAAGTCCCGCAAGTCCACCCAGCTTTAAATGGGTGCCCCAACTTTGGGTTGGGGAAGGCGACTGGGCGTTGTGTTAACCACATAATCCCTTCATATGCCGAGGTTATAGAAACAGATGAATTCTACACTTCATCTGCTCCGATGGCCCCCCTTCGCTTTTGGGTACCACTTAAATGACTAGTCTCATCTTCGTGGTGTGGTTTTTTAAATGTCATTGATGTATTATGTAACATACTAACATTCAACATCATTGCACGTTTTATACCCAAAATAAAACTTACGTAACATATACGATGTATATGTATCAAAGTCTAGACTAGTTCAAAATGTAAATATGTTACGGACAGTGGAATCTATTTATAAAGCTGAATAAATCCAATGTTCAACATAGAGGTAAGCCCAAAAGCATAGGGAAGGGTTCTGCGGATTGTGCAGTCGTCCAGTGTGCCAATCCAGGTAAAGAAAGCACCGAAAGGGCGCTGTTTAATGTTTTTGGCTCTTTTAAGATTCTTGAAAAATGTAAGAAAAAATAATTGGTAACAGGTCACCACAATAGCTAGGTACGGCTATGTGTAGGCCTATAATTCAGTAGCATTGTTTTTCATCTTTAGTTAATTCTTGACAATGCAGGCATACACATATGCTTACGTCAGAAGTTGAAAGGTTAACAAAAACGTTCGTTCCCAGTCCTCCACCCACCACTACCATCGTGTAATCTGAGACTATTTTATGCGCTCATGTTTCAATGAAGTTCAAGCTTTGCCAAACGGCTACATTACTTGGAAATCTCACGATTTCTTTAATTCATCAGAAACCCGCCGGCCACAGGATGCAGTAGGCCCGTGAAGAGGGGTATGCTCGCTGCACCCTACCGTGTGGTACTCGTTGGTTTCTATTTTTAAACACACCACGTACATCGTCTAGGCCTAGATTGCCTCACAGCCTCAGAGTAGCCACCGGGATTAACCGAGGAAAGGTAGGTGTTTGCTAGAAGAGAAAATTTTGATGACTTTTATATTCTTAGGTTAATATAATGAATTGTGTTAAAGTATAAATACCGACGTTAACCAGATTACAGCATAAAATGTATAAAAACTGAGAAATGATTTTTTTCGTTGTTGTAAATCGCTAAGTCAAACTTAAAATCAAGCGTTGAGTGCAGTTCCAGAATGTGGTGATGTGGCATTCGTTGGATCTGTATTTTGTTGTGTATGCAGGAAATGAGGTCATCATAGATGCACTTTTATAGTGTTATCAGACATTTCATAAAAGTATTTATTTAATTTGTGTTTCTTTAAACAATTACACCTCCACACCTCCTTCATTTACTGAGTTAGGTTACTTTGTATTTTAAGGCACAAAATTTAACTGCTTGTAGTGATAAAGCTGACAAATAAGGTGTGGTGCCTCCCACTAGCGTGACGTAATGTTCAACTGGCCTATATATAGTTTAATTTAAATTGTTGTCCTATAAAAAGAAAATCTTTCATAATAATAAATTTGTATAAAGTACATTCATTGTACATTTTGAAATGGCATGAAAGCTATATTTTCCGACTTTTTTAAAAAATATTTACTTAAATGTAGTTTAGGCCCAGAAGCATCAATTAGATAATTTGATAAATACTTAAGTAAACTCAGAAAAAGGCATGAAAGTGGATAGGTAGGGTCCGATTTTCGTTAAATTCGTTTTATAATGATAGGTATTAATAGTGATATCAGTTAAGTACGTTTATTGAATAACAAAAATGTTCATTAATCATTCTGACATATAATAATAATAGATGAATTATGCAATACCAAAATTAGCTTGGGATAGACGATATGTTTTTCAGCTTAGAGGAGCAGTGATCTTTAACCGACTATTTTGAATATTAGATAACAGTTGGGTATTATTTTAATTTGACCAGAGTATAAAACCGAAAGTGAACAGATCAAGGTAGTTGACCACAATGAAGTTAATTTCTTTTAACACTCTCGTCCGTCATTTTCCTTGTTACTGCTGACAAAATTCAAGGGAGAAATGTGCCCACTGTCCAGCCATTGAAAGGTCAGAATGTCTGGCTGGCATGGAGAAAGATCAGATGAGTGTACCTATGCGATGTGTGCTCACTGTAAATATTACTTATACATATATTAAAGAGATATATTATTTCGATTCATACACAGACACTTAGTTTCACCGTAATTTCCACAAAAATTAAATAGCTGTTCTCATAAAAAGGGATCATCTGGACTACTAACATTTATGATTAATTTCAACTATTTCATAACACTTTTTAAAACTTCCAATAGTTTCGATGGCCAGAAGTGTGACCATAAAGGTGCCCCTTTCAAACATGGCCAGTGTGGAGGATGGCCTAGAGTGTAAGTCATCACTAGGTGGTGACTTGTGTCAGTGTCAGTGGGATGAGATCATCTGTGGTAATGATGGTGTGACATATAGGTAAGGCTGGGGTGTGGTAAACTAAGGTTTGTATCTCACATGGGTAGGTAATGCTGGGGTAAATGTGTATGTTGTGACATAGAGGAAAAGGTTGTGGTAAACTATCTTGATGTCATATATAAGTGAGGCTGTTTTAAAATATGTCTTTTGTGACAAATAAGTGAGGGTGTGGTGCAAAATGTGTCTGTTTTGACATATAAGTGAGGCTGTGGTAAAATGTGTCTGTTGTGACATACATGTGAGGCTGTGGAAAATGTATCTGTAAGGATTTATTAAGAAAGTGAGAGAGTGGTAAAATGTATCTGTTGTGACATATAGGTGAGCCTGTGGTAAAATATGTCTGTATCTGAATTTTAGGTTTGTCTGTTTTATGTGACATTGGGTAATGATGGGCTTAGATAAAAATATGTCTGTATTGGACTGAAATATAGGTAAGACGGTGCTATATGACATATTGTTGAGGCTGGGCTATGGTAACATTTGTATGTATGTGACTAAATATGAATGCAAGGATGGCATGTGAAGTTTTAGGCAGAGATAGGATATATTTGAGCTGGGACAAAATGTATCTATATTTTCAAAATATAATCATATCATTTTCATTGCACTCTTATTTTTATTTCCTTTTCTAAAAAGTAAAATTATTGACTGAATTATAGTTTCAACAATGGTAGTTTTCATTTGTATATTTAAAGCAACCTGTGCCATTTGATTAGCTGCTGCCGTGAGAAAAATAAACAAAATACATTGGAAGTTAAATCAGTTAGATCTTGTGATCCTGGTAAGTTCTGATACATTAAATCAGTAGGGGATATAGTGGTCATGGGGGGGTAACAACTGGTGTGGACTGCCACAGGTCCAGTACCTGAGGGGGTTCCTGATGCTTGAATTTTTTGATTTTGCTACCTAACTTTAACACTGCTAAATGTTTCCTCAAGGCCTGCAATGTTTCTTTTGGTTAATTTTATAGTTTCATAAGATATGATTATATTTTTTTGTTAGATAAGTGTTTCATTTTAAAGACAAAAAACATTACATATTTAAATTTTTTTTAAATATGGTTAAAACAAATAATTCATATATACTTTTATGCCTAAAATTTCAGGTGAATTGTTTCAAAGCCAGAATATATTAAAAATAAAACCAATGACAATGTTGTTCTTTCAGGGGAGGCCATTGGCTTCCCTATCCCCAATTAATCCATGGATTGTGACAAGAGCTAATGGAAAACATATGATGTCCCGGGTTAGAAATATTTATTCTTTCTGATTGATTTCATTGTTACATTCTGTAATACATAGGCTATCATTTTTGGAAGATGTAGTTTTCAATGCATTCCAATTCAATGATTATATGTTTTCTTTTAATGTTGTCTTTTCCTTAAAATTAAAACAATTACAATAATCGAATGAAATTTAAAACAAGCAGAATGTGTTATTTTGGATGCAAAAGCATTAAAAGCAATAAATACGACACAGGAATTTGGAAAATATAAATTTTCATTTGATATAAAACTCATTTCCTTTTTTTAAAGGAAAATATTTTTTTTAAACTTATATTTTTTAAAAGTCTGCATATGTTACCAACAAGAAATTTATATCAGCTATTTAGTAATAATTAAAAATGTATAG
>JAGDYQ010000092.1:203523-276023 GCA_021962125.1 Bulinus truncatus
GGGTGATTCAAAAAAAAATTGTTTTGCAATTTAATATTGCATTGTTGTTACTTTTTTGTCCTTTTATATTCCTATACTTTCATGCCAAATTTTATTGAAATTGAATTGCATTTAGAGGTCGCTCATTGAGACTGAAGTTTATAGTATCCACTTTCATAACATGAATTCTTTTAATATAAATATTAAATTAAACATTATCTTACAATCAACATTAAACATTAATTACACCGAATTAGACATGTTAAAATGTTAAATAACATAAAAGATAATGATAGACAAAAGTTATTGATTGTTTATTCATGTATAAATTGTATTTTAAACATAAACAATACGCTTTATTAATGATCGTCAGTTCAACGCTTCTTATATAATTTTAGTGTAGTTTTCTTCAAATCTGGCACTTTCTGTCTATGACCTTCTACAACTCGTAGCAATCTCAGATTCCTTTTTAGTGATTCACTTATTAAAATGATGACATCAGTACAACTGACCACTCGGCTGCATCATTCACGCCTTAATAAAATCAATATTACAATTAGCTTCAGCAAATGACGGCAGTTGATCCCAGGATACTGGTATCAATACCGACTGAAAGCATTGCATATAGTGATGAGGTACTTACAAAGTGATGCAGTTAGTGCAATTCTTCACTTTAAACATTCAATCCGTCCAATCATCGGCAGTCTTCAGCATAGCTTCAGAGGCTTTTTCAGAAAACAACGCAAGAATAAGTACTTCTGGACTACAATACCAAAGATGGTTTTTAAATTTCCTTTTCTCAGCATCATACACTATTTTGTAAATGACAGAATTCCGTGAGATCTACTTGAATAACAATAGATTGTTAAACGGAGCATCACGTATCACGGGACATGAGATCCAAGCTTTGACGTAAAAGAGGTTGGCAAACAAGCAAAATTCGTTCAAAATCTTTACATCTGAAGGTGTGAGATAGATCTGATTTCTAAACAAGTAGATCTTGAAGCAGTATATCACTTTCGCCATCCAACGAACCATATGGTAGTTGCCTACCACATGAAAGTGGTAAGGTTGGTTGCTTAAACTGACGCCATATACCAACAATTATGTTTTGAACATCCCTCTGTAAACTAACTTGAGGCACTTGACAGACTGTCTTGCATGAATGACACAACACTGTGTTTGTTTTCCACCATAAACGGATCATCTAGTCTCGAATATTTTAGCGGACTATACAGCTGCTAATCAACCTTAGGCAGAAATCGTTTAAAACTTTTGAAAAGTGGAATGTTAGGGCTGTTTGTGGAGCCAAAGTGAAAGAAAAACAACTACTCCAATGATCAGTTCATGCACATGATGTTGGCAGGCAAAATGTAACAGCTCCTCTTGCAAGAATTTACATGTCCCCTTAGTAACACCAGTGTTGACGGATGTTGTGTCAAAACACATACCAATAATCTCATCAGATACCTCACATACCTCACAACGGATTTTAGAAATAACAGTCTATATCAGGATAAAAACACAGTACAGGATTTCATCAATGTCAGTCAGGAAACTTTAAAAATGTTTATCCTTTTTTTCAATGGCTTTCTTGGTCAGTTACTTTCATTGACTGGCATTTTTGGAAGTACCATTAATATAATAATTTTATCACAACATGGTATGAAGGACACAACTAATATCATTTTGTTGGCTTGTGCCTTACCAGCACTGTTGGTAATTTAGCTAAACCCAAAATCTTCTCAACGTCTTTCCCAGTTAAAAATACATCTAATCTGTTTACGTGTGACTGCAGCTCTGGATAGTCAATAGTTTTATCCATTACCTTTCCGTCCCAGTGAATGACTAATGGGCATTTACTTCTAAATTGAAATTCTGATTTCAATTTTTTTGTCTGGCATCAAACCCTCAGACCGAAGCTTCTTGTAGTAAACAGGAATATCAATTTCAAAATCGTCGTCATCTTTACCTTCATCCTCGCTTGTACACCAAGTAGTAAAAGCAGCCTTCTGATGTCTTTTTCGTCTTCAACTACTTTTTGATTCACTTCGACTGCTTTTCTTTGAAGATCGTTAACAGTTACCTAAATGCTTTCGGATATTGTCTTCTTCAGCACCTTGTGACTATAGAAAACCATCTTCATAGCATGACCCAGGGTTAGTGTGACATCGCTAGTTAGACAAGAATCCGTTTGTCCAATCAACCAAACTTCAGTTATAGTCTTATCAATACACTTTGTGTTTTACCACTTGATGTGGATTCCATATCAATTCAATAATTTTTGTTAGTCAAAAATTACTTTATTATCCAGCAACCTTGAATAATAAAATTAGTTATAATCTAAGATTTAAATAACACGGTATACTTTAAATTTTACAATGAACTAACATTGCACTATAGCAAGAGCAAGCAAGCAACACATCAGAACTGCCGCATTATCTCATACAGTGAAACTTCGGGTCGCTTGAGCGACCTCTAAAATTTTAGTTTTTCTTGATTTGCTTGACAAAAGGAAAAAAAAATGAACGACAATGAATTAGAATAGGAGAAAAAAAATCATAATGTGATAGATGTGTGTTATCATAGATGCAACGTTATATGGCACAATTGGGGTTTTAAACACAATGTAAACAGCCTCTAAGCGGCGACACAATCTTGTTTTGGGTAAACCATTGGGACACAAAATATATACTTATGTTACGGTTAAATGTGATCATAAAGGAATTCCAATAAGAAAAGTTTTTGTATATGAAAACATTTAAGAGAAGAAATATTTTGTGGAACTAAATTTAGAAAAAGCACAGCTATGCATATAAATATTGAGCGTCACTGACAGCCTGATAATTTTACGTGTTTAGTTTTTGCTGAGTACGCGTTTTCAAAGTCACTTTTACTCATGTATAATTTAACTATTTATCGTAGTTATGGGAATTCTGATACGTAGTGGTTAGGGATGCTTGATAGACTGGATGTTAGATCTTTGTAAAATTATATATAATAAGTTAATAACCGAACACCAGAAATAATGTTCTACGTTTATTTTTAACATAATAGCAAGTTGTTTAATTGAAGAATGCGAAACGAAAACTGCCATGTCCGCCTGGCATAAAATGTTAAGGCTTACAATACCTTATCACTGGGTCCCTCGAGACCAACACTATCCCATGGGGTAAGTTTTAGCCCAGGTAAAATGTCCAGTGTTAAACAAAATGTCCAGTGTTTAAATTGCCCTTTAGATCGGTAATCTTAGCGCTGTATACAGTGGTGGCATATAAAAAAGTATAAATCACGTATACAATTTCTCTTTATAGCTGATACTAACCTTTCGTTAATAATAGCTTAGTCTCATAAGTTTTTTCTTTTTAAATCATGAAATAATCATCTGTTGATCTGCCACCACATTTCGACCTGTGAAATGCACGTTGCTTTTTTCGTTGAAAGTTCTAGATTAAATCTTTGATGATATTCACATGATTGCTAATATGTACATATCCTTTTAAGCTATAAAAATTGATAAGGACAAAAATTAGATATAAATAAAATATTATTTCTTCAGCTCTGTTTAGATCTTTAAAAAAATATTTTAAACTTTGTTCAAATATAATTCTAATTATATTTATGAGTATATACGGGCTAAGTTAGTCAAATAGTATGGAGGGATTTGATAATATTTTACTAAGCATTTATCTTAATTTTTAAAAAATGCCTAAAATTCTAAAAAGTTTTCGACTTAAGATAAGAAAAATGGATAAATAGCAGTTGCCAGATCCGAACGTAATTGATTATTAGCGATACCTTGTATCTTTCTCTAGTGGTAAATAAGATAATAAGCTAACATAAATAAATGTTAAGGGGTAGTCCTGGGTCTCGATTTAAATTTAATATCATTTAATGCAAAATATTATAACAAATAATATTAGCTTCGGTCGTAGCACGCAATACATACACATGTAAATATAAAATATGTGTGTGTAACTTTGCAGAGAAAATTTTTTTTTTCTTGATAGGCCTACACCATCAAATAATAATAATGAAATTTAATTTATAGAAATAATATTATAGAAAATATCATTTGCATTTGTCTACATTTCAATTTTTTTTTTAGTAAATTGAACATTTCAGTTTTTGTTTTTTCAGTGCTGTACTTTTCAGTCTAGTGTCAACAATTACTACAAGCAAAATGAATACAACGGATTTTAGAAATAACAGTCTATATCAAGATAAAAACACAGTACAGGATTTCATCAATGTCAGTCAAGAAACTTTAAAAATGTTTATCCTTTTTTTCAATGGCTTTCTTGGTCAGTTACTTTCATTGACTGGCATTTTTGGAAGTACAATTAATATAATAATTTTATCACAACATGGTATGAAGGACACAACTAATATCATTTTGTTGGCACTGTCTGTTTGTGATTTAGTTTACTCGGTGACTCAATCTTTATTAATGGTTATAGTTATTCTAGTACATACATTCATGCCTTATGGTTTATATCTTGCTTGGTATTATAAAGTGTTTTTAAATTCTTGGAATACATTATCAGTAATGTTCAGTGTTCATCTTGTAACTTTAGTTTCCATAGAAAGAATGGTTGCTGTATGTTTTCCATTTTTCGTCTCTAGAACAATGACACGATTTAATATAATTATTGTTATAGCGTGCATAATAGCTTTTAACATGATCACAAATAGTCCTTATCTTTATACACATTATATAGCTTTTATTGAGGTTGATAATACTACTGTTATGTCAATAAAAATGATGGATTACTACTCTCAAAATTATAGCATCTTAAATGAAGCTCAATTGATCATGTCTTATATATTTTTTTTGTTCTTGCCAATGATAATAATTTCTATATGTAGTTTTATGACAATAATAAAAGTTTCGTCTACCACCAAAGTCAAAATATCTTTATCTTCAAATGATGCAATAATTAAAAGGAAAAAAGAAATGCGGTCAGTAAAAACTGTGTTAGTAATATGTCTAATAATTATGTTATTTGTATTGATACCCTTGCTATTGTATAATATTCTTTTGCCACTCATTGAATTCCTACAAACAAGTAATATTTCTTTTATCTTGTATTGGTTAGTGAATATTTTGTTTCAAATAAATTCGTCTTTTAATTTTCTCATTTATGTAACCACCAGTCCAAAATTTAAAAAGACATTTTCACAGTTATTTTGTAAGTTACAATAACAGAGATATGTAATTTATTATAAGCCTCAAATAATTTGTATTAATATACGTCCATTTTAAAATATAACAATAAAAAACGTACACAAATATTGCCTTTATAGTTGAATAATTTGTCTTTAAATGATTTATTTCTAATCTATAAATCAAAAAATCAATTCCTTCACTGTCAGAGTTTGTCAAACAAGATGGCTGCAACATTTACTTGTCATGTATACTTGTTAGGTACTGTATGCGTTTAAGTTAGTCGTCATACCATATTTTATTTTATTAGGATTAAAGATTATATTACGTCTTTGTCTCATCTCCACCACAGCCGGTAAGCACTGGCTACAGGAGCACTATGGCATACGTGAGAGAACTTTAACACCAGATCCTAGAATTTCCCAAAATAATAACTGTATTTAATCATACGCCTCTTCCACGTGCAATTTTTTTACGTAGTTATCAAAACTTGTTTAATTTTTTTTTTACATTATTTTTTTTAATTATTTAAAAGTTATTAGTTGATAGGCAATTAACATATAGGACTATAGCATTTTCTAGGAAGTAACAAAAATGTAAGTACATTGATTTTAAATAAGTTACATACAAGTAATTTACATTTTTGTTTAAGTTGCAAATATTACTTTGTAGAAATGTTTTGCAAAAAATACACTGGAATCATATACATATATATATATATATATATATATGCCTTTATATTTTAGAAAAGTAACTACATTGATGTCACTGAATCTATAATATTTCATACCAGTCAGAGGAAACTTTCGTAACCAAGTGAGACAAAAAATGAAATGTTTCGAAGATTTACTTTTAAGCTAGTTGAAAATTATTTATTTACTAGATTTAAAGCCCGGCGTTGCCCGGAAATCTAGATGTAATGTGAAACCCCTTCCTAATCATTTTAACTACTGAATTTTAAATACGATTAGTTAGGTTAATTAGGTGCTTATTTATGCCACCTTCATAATGAGCAGAAATGACCTACATTTCACACGTCACAAATTACGTTTTACCCGTCAACGCTAACCAACCAAACCAAACATCCAACCAAACTAACCAGCCGAACCAACCAACTAACAAAACCAACTAACCAAACCAGCTAACTCATCAACCAAACAAACCAACCGAGCCAACCAATACAACCTACCAAACCAACCAAGCCAAACCCGTCACTGCCATATCGTTCACAAATTACGTTTTACCCGTCAACGCTAACCAACCCAACCAACTGATCAACGAACCAAACCAACCGATCAACCAACCAAACCAAGCAACCAAACCAACCAAATAAACCAGTGATGGATGTGGTCGGCATACAACACCATTCAACTCTGTCCCACTCAAGCACACCTGCGCAGCATGCTGAAGGTACAGGCACACATTACACCCTCCCCTCTGTCCGAAAGGCAGGAAAAACTCCTTGCCTAGCCATTCTGACCGATCAGCAGAGCACACACCCTTCTGATCTGGCCAGTTTTGGCGAGTCTTAAAACCCTCTTTTCTGCCATCCCGGCAGATAATAGCGGGCAAACTCACAACGCCGCTCTGTAGGAATGGCAAACGTGCATCAGAGCCGCATACAATGCTCGTGTGGTAGGCAAACTACACCCTATCATGCTGGCAATTGCGGCGTAATTTTTTTAAAAAATGTGCAATCCGTTTTATAACATAGCATTTATATAAATATTGAAATGTATATTTTTTTGATAGACTTGATACAAAAAATCATATTCTGCTCTGTCGGCAATCCTGTGTCTGTCACACGAAATCGCCTCTGTACACGAGATCATGTCTGTTACACATCGGCATATACAGTGCAAAGATTGGGGAAACATGCCTGTTTAGTAGCATAAAATAAATAAAGTCTCCCAACTAGCTAACCAAGCAAGATGTACCCGACTTTGCTGCCAGTAATGACATTGGTCCTGCCAAATGTAGAGTGACGAGGTGAGCAAGCACCCAACATATTTACATACGTCAGGATTGGTTGCATACGCCTTAGGCCAACCCAATAATATTTTCGACCGCCAAGAATAATACCATGAGGCACTGAAAGCGATTCCATCAACATTCATGCCCATTGATTATTGAGTTAATTTCATATGTATACCTCGAGATAATGTAGTGATTATGGTGTTCAGTTTGTTATTAAATGAGAAACGATCATAGGAAAAATATGTACAGAAATCGTTCAATTAATAAATATTCTGTATTATTTTTTACAATCTAAATTTTAAAGCAAACGAGTTTTGCATTATGGAAATCTCAAGTTAATGTAATATTTATATTTTGCAGTTTGTTATCATTACTATAATATGTCTATATCTAATGTATCATTACCTTCCTTTACCACTAACCTAAAACGACGTACCTAGTGTGGGTGGAGAAGAGTAAAAATTCGAAAGTCACCCCGGGCCGCAGCTTGAGGGGATGGGAATTATTTTTTTTTACATTAAATAGTAAGTACATTATCTCATGCGATCGTGTCGAATGTCAAAATGCAGTGTCCCCCAAAGAGGCCAAGCCCACCATGCCCCCGAATCAATAGGTTTGGCACTGCCGGGTTGGAAATATTTTCTTAGTTTATTCTTAGTACTATATAGTGCACTATGCTACAATGTGTACAACAGTAAATAAACCACCGGCTAAAACGTAGCCTGAAAGGCACTCACATCTCTGTGTTTTTTTGTATTTTTTTAAATACATCATGTTGAACATCATAAAACATAAAATGAAGAACTGTTTGGAAAGAAGAATTTTAAAAAAATATTATGAATGAGTGAAGATTTATTAACGATAAGGTGTTGTTTGCGCAAATTGTGTAAAGTTAGATTCAGAGTTTAATAGTCGGGGTTTGTTTCTAAGCTTATGTACCCATTATAAGGATTATTTTCTTTGGGATGAACTAAATAACATATGAACTTTATTTGATGTACTATTAAGTGCCCCAATTCTCAAATTATTTTGGCTACAGTAACCTGTTTATGTCCTTTGGGGCCACTTCGAGTACATAGATATCGTATTTTTTGTATATAGACTGATTGTTAACTCGCTCAAATGTGTATTTCACCATTTTCAACTGCAATTGTGTGCCTATATATATTGGCCGGTCCGGGTACTTTGTTTACTAGTAAAAAAACAATAAATCGACACAATTTAAAAAAAAAAATGTTCATATATACGTCAATGTATATTTAGTAAAAGGAAAAAGTATTAGTAAATAAGACCTTTATTACACTGGTAATTAAATGAATGTAGTTCTAGTACGGTCATTAGTTTATAAATTGCGTCGGTTATTTAATGGATGTCGATGAAAATATATTTACAATAATATTAATCTGAATGTAATTTAACTTTTTTTTTTACATTAATCACTAGTTTTTATTCACAATAACAGGTACTTTAAGATTTTTTTTGTCAATATTTACCTGTCTCAATGTTAACCGATTGTTTTTCTCCTTCAAATAACTGTATGGATATGTGACTTCGATCAATCATTAAATTTAGTTTTTTCTGTTTCACCAAGGAAATAATTATATCAATTTTTACTCCCGGTGCCAACTCTGAGACTAGTAAGATGACAAATAAATATAACGATAGCATTGTACAAAATAAACTAACAAAATCATTTCTGTGTTCTAAATATTTAGTTTTTGTTGGAGCTGTTGTCATTTAAAAGGTCATCAAAGTTCATATTTGTGAAACTATTAATTCTTTGTTTCTCCTAATAATTACATTCATACTATCTGGTTATATGTAGTAGATCAAAACTGATTGCCAAAAATGATGTGTATTATAAAACAACATTTCAGCTTTAATACGTTATTGAAAAAAACTTCATTATACTTTTTTCTCTTCTATTCAGTAAAAATTGTCTGTTGAACTAACACTAAAAATAGATTATAAAAAAAAAGATTTTTCAAAGAGCAGCATTTAGTTTATTAAAAAGAAACAAATATTAGTGTTAGAAAAAAGTTGTAACAAATAGAGATCGCTACTAAGTATGTAATTGAAAAGATGACTTATCAATGAATAAGCTAATCATAAAAAACTCAATAAACTTAGGATGTGTGAGATATATGAAAGATCAACAAGTGAATTGTAATAGTTGTATAAGTTATACAGTAGAATAATAAGGATATAGTCTTAGGTACATATAAAAAATCCCTCCCCCTAGCAACATATATATCAATCTTTAAACAAATTGTATTCATTGAAATATAATTTGACAATTGCATCAAGATTAACAAATGCCCTTTCAGAAATAACAAGTTTTAACGAAAAATACCTCAACACATCAAATATAACAATATGCGACACTTCAATGTCTTCTGTTTGTACAGTGTTAACAATTTGGTTCGCGATTACCAGGCGACAATTCTGTCAGTGGAGCCCTATCTAGCTATTGAAGCACATTTCAACAAAAGAGAACAAAAAAAAAACCAACACAATTTAAAACTATTTTCATTAATACGTCAATGTATATTTAATAATAGTAAAATGTATTTGCTGAAAAAATCTTTATTATAGTAAATACATAAAGCAGTTTTTTTTATTATTATTTTAAATTCTAGTTCTGAAGGCATGGTTTTATAAAAGAAAATGTCAGTGAATACATATTTATAATATTATTAATCTGAATTTAATTTATTTTTTTTTTTACAAATAACTCTTGTTTTTATTCACAATAGCGATTTTTTACAAGAATTTTTTTTTTCTTTCTTACTTTTGTCAATAATTACCTGTCTCGATGTGAAACAATTGTTTATAGTCTTCACATGACTTAACTGTTTATCTATGTTACTTTGATCAATCATTATATTTTTTCCTGATTGAGCAAGGAGATAATTTGTTCAATTGCTACTCCCAGTGCCAACTCGGAAACTTCGCAGATGACAAAGAAATATAATGATACCTTTGTACAAAATAAACTAACAATCCATTTCTTTGCGCTAAATAGACATTTCTTTTAAAACGGTTGTCGTTTAAATGGTCATAAAAGTTCATAATTAAAAAGGTTTAAACTCATTATTTTTTGTTTCTCTTAGCATTTACATTGATACTATTTGATGAATATATAACAGGAAAAAAACCTGGGTCAACAATGATATGCATTAAAGAACAGCATTACATCTTTATTGTATTACTAGCTGTACCTGCAATACCTTTGCTTAAAGTTATATTCCTTTAGGTTTCATCAGTAGGCAAGGTTATTTTTTGTTTCCAACAGATCCGACTTTTTCACGATATAATCACAATTTAAAGATGCAATGTGTTGTAGAAATACAAAAAAAAAAATAATTAATAAAAAGAAAATTAAAATTGAATTATTACAGATATTTTGGCCTACGGTTTTCATTTTTAAAAAAATAGCAGAAACTATTTAAGGAAGTAGTTTTAAAAAAACTTTTATTGAATCGACACACGAGAAAAACGCCATTTTGAATCATTGTTTTCCGCTTTCGTTAGAACCCAGACCCCAATTATTATATTAGATTTAAAAAGCCCTTATTATAATTTTTTTCTCTTCTATTCAGAAAAATAATCTATTGAACTAACACAAAAAAAAGAGAAATACTTAATTTATTAATAAGAAACAAATATTTTTGTTAAAAAATAAAAACCAAAAGAGATTGCAACAAAGTATGCGATTGAACAGATGACTTTTCAATATATAAACTAATCATAACAAAATATAATACAGTTAGGCAGTGTGAGATATGTGAATGATCAACAATTGAACTGTAAAAATTGTATAAGATATACGGTAGGCTAATAAGTCTTAGCTCCTTTGCAAAAAATGAAATGACAATAATTTATCAAAAAATACTTTAACCCTTGAATATGATATAACAGAATGCGTTTCAAAGATAAGTTTTGTTTGTAGAGTGTTGACTATTTGGTTCGAAATTATCAGGCGACAACACTGTCAGTAGGCCTATCTAGCTATTGAAGCGCCTTTTAGAAGTGTATTTGATGCCTCCACGCAACGTTCTGAAAAGTGTAAAACCGCTAACAATTCTACCCTTCCTACCAACATTCCGGCATAGTAAAAAGTATGTATTCGCAATAAAATGAATTATTACAAATATTTTAGTTGAAATGATATACAATACTTGAATAGCATTACCTTTATACGAACGGTTTATTGTATTAATATAAGTAAGCAGTTAAATATTCTGCTTTAGTATACTATCTTTCGCAATATTATTTTATAAAAAACTGTTGTCATTTTTTATCATGAAACATATTGCAATCGGTTTTAGATTGATAAATGTGCGATCTGCGTAGGATTTACCTGACATAATTTACAAACTGATACACAGTTATTATGCAGTTTCAATTTTTTTTGTATCAAAATCATAATGGTTAAAAGATGTTCCAAGGAATTTAATACATTCATTTTAACGGACTATCTCGGGGAATTAATATTTCATTTTGAAATATTAACATTGATGATAAAAAATTCAACAGCCAGATTTTTTAAAAAAATGTCTAAAATTATAATTTGAATTTGATTTATCAGAATAGTCGAGCTTTGTTGATCGCTCGTATTTGTTGATCTAAAGCTTCTAGACTCGATCGTCAGTGAGATACCAAGGTAATTTTTTGATCCTTGTAAAAGCCATATATGTGTAAGTTACAGCCAATGTCTGCTAGCCTCCAAATGCAGACATTGGCTGGCCAATGTTTACATTGGCTGTACAATGGGCGTGGCCAAAATCTTTAATTAAATTTGAACAGACTTAGTTGAAATTTGTAGTTCTTTTGATACTAATTGAATTAATTAAAAAAGTTATTTGTTTTTCTTTGTTATCACTGTGATGCTGAGCCTTTTTTTAATTTGTTCTATGGAACTAAGATAAACATCTAACAAATGATAAATGATAAATCATCCTTCTCGTTGACCGTTAGCTGCAACAACATGAACTATAGAAAAAGGCAAGATAAATTAGATGAAACAAATTGACTGCGTGGCGTGGCTGACAGTCTTTATTTAAAATAATTCGTCGGCATGTCTATGCGGTCAGTGTTGTGGTACATTTACTATTTAGAACATATTTTAATTACTGACAGTATCGATGTGAACTATGCAGGATTAATGCTGTGACATAATATAGAATTCTTTTAGGTGCAAATAAATTATCAAAATGAGGCTGAATGACTTGGATCTTTTTAGACTATTTTTTATAAGGATACAATGAAAGATTATAGCAAAGTTGTCCACTGTTGTATTTAAATGGTTTTTCGCATACTGCCGAAAGATCAGACCACTGAGAATTAAGTAAAATGAATTTTAGATTTTATTTTACTAATTAAGGCATACGGTAACGATGTACTACAAATATTGCGTTAAAATATTTATAATGTTTTTTATTGTTTTTTTAAAAAATATATGATTGTTAACTAAAGTACTTCCCTGATTACCTAAACACAAAATAAAAATAATCGACATAAACAGCAAAGTGAAGACGCTCATCACCTAGAATACTGCCGGATCTATGATTAATAGTTCTTTTAATACATCGGAAATTGAAAACATATATACTCTTATTCCGTTACACTTTTCAACCAACCTCTTTTACTGGATTTCACAGTTAGGGCACCTTTCAAAAGGCGTTAAATAATAAATTAATGGTTCTTACAAAATGTGTTTGTTTACGACAAAAAACAAAATAAAGCTGAAAAAATGCAAAGTATTTTTTTTTCGTTCAAATTTCTAAAAAGAACAATTAACATTTAATAAACATTTTAATTTAATAAATATAAAGAAATTTCACTGTGCAGTCTTTGCTCTCGATATCATCACATGTTATTTAACCGAACATATTATTATTTGCAGAGAAGATTACACAATATTAATTTAAATATTCGGATTTTCTTTTTTCAGTGCTATAGTTTCAGCCGTTTCAATAGTTACTGGCAGCAAAATGAATTCCGCGGGTTTTAGCAATAACAGTTTATTTACTGGAAATATCACAATACAGGATTACATAAATGTCAGTGAAGAAACTTATGAAATGTTGAACTTATTGATCAATGGATTTTTAGGTCAGTTACTCTCTATAATTGGCATATTTTGAAGTATCATTAATATAATCATTTTATCACAACATGGTATGAAGGACACAACTAATATCATTTTGTTGGCACTGTCTGTTTGTGATTTAGTTTACTCAGTGACACAATATATAGTAATGATTATTGTTATTCTATTATATACATTCATGCCTTATGGTTTATATGTTGCTATGTATTATTACGCGTACATAAAATCATGGAATGAATTATCAGTAACCATGAGTATACATCTTGTAACTTTAGTGTCCTTAGAAAGAATGATTGCTGTTTGTTTTCCTTTTTTTGTCTCAAGAATAATAACAAGATTTAATATTTTTATTGCTATATCTTTTATAATAGCTTTTGACACAATCTCATTTGCTCCTTATTTTTATACATATTATATAGTTAATGTTGAAGTTGATAATACTACTGTTATTACGTTGGAAAACATGGATTACTACACTCAAAATTATACTATTTTAAAACAAGTTCAAAGAATCATACTTTATACTTTTTATTTGTTCTTGCCAATATTAACTATTTCTGTATGTAGTATTCTAACGATAATCAATGTTTCATCTTCCTACAAATCCAAACGATTTTTGTCTTCAATCTGCGCAACTGAAAAAAGGAAAAAAAAGATGCGGTCTGTAAAAACTGAGTTAGTCATCTGTGTAATAGTTATGTTTTTTGTATTGCTACCAATGCTATTCTTTAATATCCTTTTGCCTATCACTGCATTCCTACTTACAAGTAATATTTCCATTATCTTATACTGGGTAGTGAATATTTTATTTCAAATAAATTCCTCTTTTAATTTTCTCGTTTATGTAACAACCAGTCCAAAGTTTAAAAAGACATTTTTAAAGTTAGTTTGTAAATTACGATGAAAAAGTAAATTTATTGTCTTAATTAAGCACAAAAAAGTCGTCATAATTTTTTTAGATAAATGGTATTATCTTAGTACATATTAACCGTGTCAGTTATGTCTTGCTGTGTGTCTTTTTTAGATCATTAATATCATTACTAAATGTAAAGAATGTGTTATAAGGGTGATTCAAAAAAATGTTTTTTTTTAAATTTAATATTGCATTGTTGTTATTTTTTTGCCTTTTATATTCCTATACTTTTATGCAAAATTTTATTGAAATTGAATTACTTTTAAAGGTCGCTCATCGAGACAGAAGTTTATATTAACTTCTTTAATGACATGAATTCTTATAATATAAACATTATCTTCAAATCAACATTAAACATTTATTACAGCGAATTAGATATTTTGAAATGTTAAATAACATAAAATATAATGATATGCAGCAGTTACTGCTTGTTTAATCATGTACACATTGTATTATAAACATAAACAAAACACTTTACTAATGATCTTCAGTTCAACGATTCTTATATAACTTCATTGTACTTCTCTTCAAATTTGGCACTCTCTGTCTGTGATCTTCTACAACTTGCAGCAATCTCTGCACTTCAGATTCCGTTTTAGTGCTTATTAAATGATAACATCAGTTAAACTGACCGCTCGGCTGCATCATTGACGCCTTAAAAGAATCAACAATACACTTAGCTTAAGCAAATGACGGCAATTGATCCCAGGATACTTAATCAACTTCATCGAAGCTGATATCAATATCGACTGAACGCATGGCAGATAGTGATGAGGTACCTACATAGTGATGCAGTTAGTGCAATCCCTCACTTTAAACACTCGATCCGTCCAATCATCGTCAGTCTTAAGCATCGCTTCAGCAATTCTGCGGTTTTCATCTGGAGAAACTTTTTCAGAAAAAAACCACAAGAAAAAGCACCTCTGGACTACTATACCAAAGATGGTTTTAAATTTCTTTTTCTCACTATCAGACACCGTTTTGTATATGACAGAATTTCGTGAGATCTACTTGAATAACAATATATCGTTAAATGGAGTATCATGACTCACAGGTCATGAATGCCAACCTTTGACGTAAATGTGAGTGGCAAACAAGCAGAATTCTTGCAAAATCTTTACTTCTAAAGCCATATGTTAAGTGCCTAGGGCATGGAAGTGGTATAGTTGATTGCTTACACTGACGCCATATATCAACAATCAGGTTTTGATCATCTGTCTGTAAACTTCACGTAGTATGTAACTTGAGGCACTTGACAGACTGTTACAGGAATGACACAACACTGTTTTTGTGTTACACCATAAACGGATCATCTAGTCTCGAATCTTCCAGCGGACTATACAGCTGCTGATCAATCTTAGGCCAAAATGCTTAAAACGTTTGAAAATATTAGTGCTGTTGGTGGAGCCACAGAGAAAAATGCACCTAATGTCTGCAAGCAAATGTAACAACGTCTCTTTCAACATTTTACTGGTCCCCTTAGGAACACCAGTGTTGACGGATGTTGTGTCAAAACACATACCAATAATCTCATCAGATACCTCCCAAAGTCTTAACATGTGCTTACCAGCACGGTTGGTATTATAGCTAAACCTAAAATCTCCTCAACTTCTTTCCTAGTTAAAACTACAACTAATCTGTCTACGTATGACTGCAGCTCTGGATGATCTGTAGTTTCCTCCATTATCTCTCCATCCCAGTGAATGACCAATGGGCATTTACTTCTAAATGGAAATTCTGATTTCGTATTTATTTGTCTGGCATCGAACCCTCTGACAGAAGCTTCTTGTAGTAAACAGGAATCTCAATTTCAAAATCGTCGTCATATTCACCTTCATCCTTACTTTTGCTGTTACTTGTACACCAACTAGTAATAGTTGCCTCCTTATGTCTTCTTTTGCCTTCAACTACTCTTTAATTCACTTAGACTGCTTTTCTTTTTGAAGATCATTAACAGTTACGGATATTATTGTCTTCAGTACCTTGTGATAATAGAAAACCATCTTCATAGCATGACCCAAAGTTAGTAACACATCGCTAGGCAGACAAGAATCCGTTTGTCCAATCAACCAAACTTCAGTTATACGTCTTGTAAATACACTTTGTGAATTACCACTTGATGTGGATGCTGTATCAATTCAATATTTTGTAGTTAGTCAAAAACTACTTCATTAACCAGCAACCTTGAATAATAAAATTAGTTATAATCTAAAATTCAAATATCACGGTATACTTTTAATTTTACAATGAACTAAAATTGCATTATGGCGAAAGCAAGCAAGCAACACATCAGAACTGCCACATTATGTCAAACAGTGAAATTTTGGGGCACTTGAGTGACCTCTAAAAGTGGTCATTTTTTCAAAAAGTTTTGTTTTTCTTGATCTGCGTGACAAAAGGAAAACAAAATGAGCCACAATGGATTACAATCGGAGAAAATTTTTTTCCCATGCAATGATGAATCACCCTAATGTGTTATCCTGTTTAAATCATGGCTACATACCAGCGTCTCGACTGAATACATTTTATTTAAAAAAAAGTTTACCTTTAAAAAGTTACGGCACTTTTAATTTGAGACGTAAAAATCTTGACTATTTAACAGTAAAAAAAAAATACAATATCATTCAAACTATTGTCGTATTTTAACAAAGATTCAGATATCATTTTCGATTGGTCAAGCGAGAACAGCTTTCTCCGACGATAAGAATAGCCGCTTTCGTGGGGAAAACAAGTGTGAATATAATTTTTTTTAAATTGATCTATATAAACAAAAGCTGCCAAATGTCTAAATAAATTAAAGATTTTTCTATCGTATTATTCTTTTTTTTTTTAATTAAAATGTGATTATATTTGTTTTTAATTAACAAAATTAGCAAATTTTACTCAGACTTTAAAGCTAGGACTTATAATTACTATAAGTTAAAAAAATTCGGGCAATTTTAATATAATTAGATGAAAACATCTATATACTTGATTTAGTCTAAATATCCTGGTTGGAATCCTAATCACAGATAGTATTTTTTTTTTACATTTTTTTAAACAAAATAGAATTTTGTGGTACAGAAACAACATCTAATTAGATTTTAAATTTCGTCCATACCATAAACACATTTTCAAAGCTGAATAATAATTTATATCTATGCAAAGATCATACAGATAACATCTTTAAATTGAGTAATGTTGTCAATGTGTAGCTAGCTATACAGGTGCTATGTGAGACACCTTTACATGTGTTATCACTGAGCTGCAAAGGTTGATATTATATAAGATCAGAATACATAGGCCCAATTAAAGTACCCAATAAATATTCCGCATGTTTTACAACAAAAGTTTACAACAGTTGTCATACATAAAAAAGCCATAGCACTTATACAATGACAGTCAAAGTGTATCAACTGGCGTAACACAGGGCGATTTGACAACACACATAGGACAGTTTATACAATAAACAGAAATTGTCAGTCAAAAAAATTTAGATTTAATATGATATAAATTGATTTTAAAAAGCCTATGGTTTAATTGTTCTTTTAAATAAATCATTAAATTAATTTAATCAAAGGCGCAATCAAAATAAGTACACATAAGCTTAAATTTAACCCATAATATGTGGAAAACAATGAACAATCATTTGATAACAATTTAAAAATAAATGCAAGGGAAATAAAATCCACGTTCTTCTAATAGACTTCTGTTAACTTGCATGGAAACTATAAGTTTGATATTTATATTTACAAAAATTGTAATTTATTATGGGATATTAACGTACAATTTAATAATTGATTTAATCTACGTTTGAATTCATTGTAATTGGTAAAGTTTGAATTATATCCAATAGGTGTTTAAGACGAACGAACTATTGTTTAAATTACTTGTTCAGTTAATAAATGTAGGTGCAAATTTAAAAGCAGTCAATAACTCTTTTTCTTTCTAGTTGTAAAAATTAGATTTTATTGGTTTTGATAAAAGCTGTAGAAATTCCATCGTAATTATTTTATGCGCACCAATCTAAATAGAATTCATAATCAATTGTCAAGATTCATTAGGCCTCAATGTTTGTGTTTTTATTAAATGATAATAAACAGTCATATTTTAACAACATGCATTTTTTTTGATAACTTACACAAAATTTTTACTATTAAAAAAAACAACAACAACAACTAACAATTTAATAATGTTTTCAATAATACATTAATACAGACTATGTCGGTTTGTTAAAAGGATCAATTTGAACGGTCAAATTATTTTTATTGTAGTAAATACTTTAATAAGTTTAAGCACTTAATTAACTTTAAAATTCTAGTGTAGACTTTCTTTCAATATTTTCCTAGTGAAAATCTTTGTGTGTGTGTTAGTGTGTATATATATATATATATATATATATATATATATATATCATGATATAAAGCTAAAAATAGTTTGGATAAATCTGTTTATCTATCTCTAATTTTTATTAAAAAAAATCATTACATTAAAACACAATTACAAGTAATAGATGAATGTTTATTTGCTTTGTCGTTGTTGTCAATATTCACCTATCTCTATGTAAAACAATGGTTTATCTGTAATGACTTAACTGTATTTTCGATCTATGTAACTTCGATCTATGATTATTTTTTGTTTCCCAAACAAAAAACAAGAAGATAATTCGTTCAATTGCTACTGACTGTACCAACTCTGAAACTTCGATGATGAAAAAGAAATGTAGAGAAGTTGTTGTTCGAAATAAATTGACAAAACTATTTCTTTGTTTGAAATAGATTTTTTTGGTTAGAGCGGTAGACAATCAAGAGGTCATAAAAGGTCATATGTAAATATTGTGAAATTCGTCTATATTTATTTCTGTTAATAAGAATTGGTTTTATTATATAAATATGTAGTAGAAAAAGCACTTGGTCATAAATGAGATGAATTATAAAACTTATTTCTGCTTTTCTCTTTTGTGAATACCCACATTATTCTTCACTCTCTTCTATTTCTATGGAATAGAGTTTAGCTCAACTAACATACAGAAACAAACATAAGTTTTAGAAAAGAATCTGTTACCGTTTTGTTAGTAAAAAAGTGTAACCAAATAATGCAAATTCAGAGATAGAACAGGTGACTTGCTGCAAATGTCTGGAAGATGAATAGAAAGTAAAGAAGTATTTAAAAGTTTGTAATAGATAATATTATAATGTTTTAATTACTTGGCGACGTAGACGATTTCACGTTAAAAAGTTGATTTTCTGTATATGAATAGAAAATATGTTAGATCAAAAACATGTTGTAGTTCTAAATTTCTTGAATTACATACTGTTGTATATAAATTGTAAAGTTCAATGACAGAACCGATATTTAAATATGTTTATTTATTAGTAAGAACTCGTTTTTAAAATCGCTTTTTAGTAAGAACACGTTTTTAAAATCGCTTTTACTCTAGCATTTGATATATCTCTAATGATTTATAATTTATTTTTTTATCTTAGCTAGGTAACTTCGGATACGTTGTTCACGATATCTACAGCTACATAGTTACAGTCATATCTCATAAGAAATTTAGCGACTTAAAAATTAAAAAGCGCGCTATTGATGTTTGGTAGACAGGGATGTCAGACATTTTGTCAGATTTCTATAAAAAATGTTTTTTGACATAATAGCCAGTTTTTTTCATAGAACAATATTCAGTTAAGCCTAACAATAATTGGGACGGATGGCCGAGTGGTGAGATACTCGACTGTCGACCTGAGAGTCCTGGGTTCCATCCTCGGTGAGGCCCATGGAATTTTTCTAGGTGAAATTTGGTGCAAAGTCGTCCCACAAGTCCACCCAGCTTTAAAATGAGTACCTGACTTTAAGTTGGGGAAGTAAAGGCGGCTGGGCGTCGTGCTAACCACACAATCCCTTCATATGCCGAGGTTATAGAAACAGATGAATTCTACACTTCATCTGCCCCGAAGGCCCGTTAGGGCTAAGAAGGGAACTTTACTTTTTAACAATTATTATTATTTTTATCTCGCTCTAATGCAAAACAAAAACTCTGTCATGTTAAGCCTAACAATAATTGGGACGGATGGCCGAGTGGTGAGATACTCGACTGTCGACCTGAGAGTCCTGGGTTCCATCCTCGGTGAGGCCCATGGAATTTTTCTAGGTGAAATTTGGTGCAAAGTCGTCCCACAAGTCCACCCAGCTTTAAAATGAGTACCTGACTTTAAGTTGGGGAAGTAAAGGCGGCTGGGCGTCGTGCTAACCACACAATCCCTTCATATGCCGAGGTTATAGAAACAGATGAATTCTACACTTCATCTGCCCCGAAGGCCCGTTAGGGCTAAGAAGGGAACTTTACTTTTTAACAATTATTATTATTTTTATCTCGCTCTAATGCAAAACAAAAACTCTGTCATGGTCGCTTGGCAAACAATCTTGGAGCCTAACAATCGCTGATCATCGGACACCTTGATACAAACTTTAACCCACGTGATAATTTCTCTCGCCCGGGGAAAATTCTAAATGTTTAGATAGCCCTTTGATTTGACTGTCCTCACGCTGCTTACAATGATGGTCTACATAAATTAAAACTCACAAACACAATTTATTTTCGTATCTAACAGGAACCCACCGTATATATTAGATTGTCTCGAACGTTTTTTAGTGATTGTAAAGTATCATAACATTCTTTTCGACTTTTGAAATGCAAGCTGATATTTTCATTGAAAGGTTCTAGATTAAGTCTTTTATGATGTTTGCTTAACTAAAAATGACAGTTTCAAATGATTCATTTTTAGTTCATTTCCTTTTGAATTAACACGAATTAACTATTTACTATGATAAGTAATTGTAATAAAAATAAGACTGAATTAAAAGTGATACATTTTTTATTATAACTTTTGTGCCTATAATAACATTTCGATTTACCAAATAAACATTGATTAGGAAAAAAATAGAAATAAACGCAAATATTTAGTTAAACAATGTTGACATTAAAAAGCAATCATTTGAAATATTGTAAAATAACGCCTAATAGCGTACCTATTACACTAATAAACAGTGAATTCATTGCCAGTGATATTTGAATCATTTTATACAAAGTCAACTATGCTGATTTAGAATATGTAAGTGCTTTTGCTAGATTGGCTCTATTTTTCGAGATAATTAAAATTAATGAAATAATGTATGCACCGTGTTTGAAAATTGTCAAGAAATGCATGAAGTAAAATAGTATACTAACAAATAGCAGTGAAACTGTTAATGGTCATGCAGAAATTTGTTTAAAAATAAGTGTAATAGTGTTATAGAGGAAAACATTTTCATTTGAAAAACTAATTATGTCTAATTAATTAATTCATTCATATGTTTATTGTCTATGGTAATGCATTAGCAAATCGCTGTTTGCTCGACTTCCTTTTGTGTGTGTCGTTGGGTCTATTGCGCGGGAGGCTCCAACAGTTGTCAGCCATCATATGTATGTCCCATCTTCCTTGATATCTCACCTCCATCACCCTCATATCCTGATGAAACCTCTCACATTGTTCCTCACTAAAGTCCCCAAGGTTACCTGGAAATTTGTCTAAATGACAGTGCAGGTAATGTACCTTGATGTTCATATTTGTTCCACTGTTTCTGAAGTTAGCGAGCATATCTTGCACCAGTTCTTTGTAATTCTCTGATCTGTTATTACCTAAAAAGTTCCTGACAACTGAAATAAAACTGTTCCATGAAGAAGCTTCTAGGTGATCCATGAAATTAGTAAAATTTCGATCGTTGATGAGTTTCCGAATCTGAGGACCGTAAAAAATCCCAGCTTACAGCTTCTCCAGGCTCAATCCGAGAAATGATCTGCAAATATACTTGAACCAATTGCCATATTTGTCCACAGCCTTAACAGATTGTTTCATTAAACATAATTTGATATGAAGCGGTCCGAGAATTATCTTATTTTTGTCAACCAGTGCCTTGTTGATGATATTTTCTTTACCTACAGTCATGGTTTCCCTTGCAGGCCATGTCACTCTTGTCCAATGATCTTGCCTTGCCCTGCTATCCCAAAGGCACATGCAGCATGGGTATTTAGTGTATCCTGACTGCTGCCCAAGCAAGAAGTTTACCATTTTTAGATTAACACAAATTGACCACTGATACTCATAATAACGGACTTTCTGCTATAGTATTTTGATATTCTCATACTCTTCTTTAAGTTTTGTTGAGTGGGCAATGGGAAGAGATGCATAACGGTTACCATTGTGTAACAGAACACATTTCAAGCTTGTAGTCCCATTTGGAGCAAAAGTCCAGGGATGTCATTACAAAACAAGATCTTTCTCTTGGCTGAATTATGGAAGAAAAACTCTTCTCTTTTCCGATAAAATGTTATTTTAACTTCTGGTTTGAGAAAATTTCTTTCATTGAGCCTGGACGCTTTAAAGCTCAGATGCTTGCTTGGACAGATTTAGGTTTCGTATTAGGTCATTGAGTTCTTCTTGGCTGAATGGTTGAGGTGTTGAAGAACTTCCTTCATAATCGCTTCCACTGTTTTCACCTGCCAAAAACTCCAGATCTTGCCCCCCGTTGGAGTCTGATGGTGAAAACTCTAATAATCCAGTAAACACTGGTATAGGAACATCACTGCTATGTGGAATTGGTCTCCTTGCAGATTCAAGATCAGGATAATCCCACTTAGATTTCTTGTGGCGATTGAAGCCTTTAACATTCACAATACAAAAATAACAATCACCAAAATGGTCTTTCGGCTCTCGCCATACCATTGGTACACCGAAATTTAGACTTTTCTTCTCACCATTTGTCCACTGCCGTAGGATCTCCACACAATTTTTGCAGACCTTATGGGGAGCCCAAGACTTGTCTTGGTCTCCCAGCTTCACACCGAAATAAGCCAAATATGCCTGCTGCACAAAGTCGGTTATATTTCTTCTTTGCTTTTCAAGCATGTATTCTCCACAGATGTAACATAATACATTCGGATTATTTTTGCAGCATCTTCGTGATGAACTCATGATGTCTTTAGAAAGCAGCATAAAAGAGAAAAAAATAAACCAAGTTATAACTTGGTATAGTTAAATTAAACAAAAGACACCAAACTTATTGCATTTGTTTTACACAAAGGGTACAATCATATTTTAAAGGATGTCCAATATCTCACAAACTAGAGCCAATTTAGCAAAAGCAGTGGCAGTTTTGAAATCAGCACCCATGAATTGTTATAAATTCATTCAAACATTCTTGGCAATTCGCAAAAATTTTTTTTTTGTTGAGCTGTGTTATCTTTACGTAAACCGTGCCTTTTTTTACAGAAAAGTAAATTCAGCTAGAAAATGATAAAGGCTCTTGGATTTCAATATATTTTGGGGCTTAAAAACTTTTCCGACTTTATTATAGCTGTTGTTAGATCCGATTGTCATTAATATTCTCTGAGGTTTCTGAATATTTCACTAGTAGAGCAAAAGATGATCAACTAACTTAAAACAATGTGTTAGGATAGTTCTGCCTCTTAATATATATTAAATACTACTCAACCTAAAATATAATTATAAATACTTTGTTGGTGTAAGCGATGGGTAATCAAAATTCAGAATTGTTTCTGTCACTAAGTTAAATAGCAGAATGTGCTGATCAGATGGCCGAGTTCTATCTGGGCGAAGCAAGCAATACACATTCACCTAAATACATATTTAATGTGTGCAACTGCAGCATTACAGAACGACTTTTGTTTTTTTCATTATAAAAATAATAAAAATATTTTACAAAACTATTAATTTTCTTTTTGTAAATGAAACATTCCGAATCTTTTTTTTACAGTGGTTTTCAGTTAAATTTCAACTAATGCTGCAAGCAAAATGAATACCACTGGTTTAAGCAATGACATTTTATATAAGAAAATTCTACATTACAAGTTGACATAAATGTCAGTAAAGAAACCTATAAAATGTTGAGTCTTTTGATAAATGGCTTTCTTGGTCAGTTACTCTCTATAACTGGCATATTTGGAAGTGTCCTTAATATAATAATTTTATCACAACATGGTATGAAGGACACAACTAATATCATTTTGTTGGCACTGTCTGTTTGTGATTTAGTTTACTCAGTGACACAATCTTTATTAATGATCATAGCTATTCTAAAAATACTTACACATCATATGGTTTATATGTTGCTTTCCATTATAAAGCGTTTATACATACTTGGAATGAAATATCAGCATTAATCAGTATCCATCTTGTAACTTTAGTTTCCATTGAAAGAATGATTGCTGTTTGTTTTCCATTTTTTGTCTCAAGAATAATAACACGATTTAATATCATTGTTGTTATAATGTGTATAATAGCTTTTGATATGATCTTAGAAGCACCTTATTTTTATACATTTTATATTACTTATATTGAAGTCGATAATACTACTGTAATTTCACTAGAAATTATGGATTACTACTCGCAAAATTATGAAATCTTAGAACAAGCTCAATGGATCATAGCCTTTACATTTTATTCTATCTTTCCAATATTAATAATTTCGTTATGTAGTATTCTGACAATTATTAAAGTTTCATCTACATCCAAAGTCAAACGATCTTTGTCATCAAATGAGGCAATTGTTAAAAGGAAAAAAGAAATGCAATCAGTAAAAACTGTGTTAGTCATCTGTGCAATAATCATGGTTTTTGTATTGATCCCCATTCTATTCTACAACTTCCTTTTGCCTCTCATTAAATTCTTACAAACAAGTAATATTTCTAATATCATTTATTGGATTGTGAATATTTTGATTCAAATAAATACCTCTTTTAATTTTCTTATTTATGTAACAACAAATCCTAAATTTAAAAAGACATTTTTACAGTTAGTAGGCCTATGTAAAATACAGTGAAAAAAGAATAATTTATTCACATATCACCTTCAAACGTTTCGTATTAATATATGCATTGTGAATAAAACATATAGAACTAAAACAAATATCGTCTTCTAGTGAAATGGTAAATTAAGTATTATTAAGTATCTGATATTATATAATGTTGTTCAGGGTTCGTTGTGACTGCGGCTACGGGAATTTTTTTTTTTTTTTTTTTTTTGCATTTATCACTGAGCTGCAATGGTTGAAATTAGAACAAATCTGCATCGTTGTACTACAAAAGCTTTAAGGTGTGGTCATACATAAATTAACTAAAGCAATAATAAGTTGAATTAACCTTTATTGACCGGCCCCCCAACATATAAATCTATAACAACCTATGTAAGTTGATGTCATAAGAGATAAAATGAATAAAAGAATTCATGAAATAATTAAAATAAGTTAACCAAATGCACAGACTAATCACTCTTTAGCTTAAATCCATTTATTATGATGAAAACATTTAACAGAATGACAAAATGAAAACAATTTTTAAAAAAATATATATTCAGATGTCCACTTATAGACTTCTGAAAACTAGCATACAAACTATCAGTTGTATTTAAAAAGAGAGTAGAGTTTAATAACAAGCCAATTTTTTTTCTTTTAAAAAATAATATTTATGTAAAGGCTCATTTATATCCATAGACGTCTTAAATTAAAGAAACATTAGTAGAACTCAGTGCTTTAATGTAGGTGACAGATTAAATCATTAGCTTTCTAGTTGTGAAGATTGACTTTATTGTTTGTAATGATATACATTTTTTAAAGTGTACAATGGGCTTGTCAATTATTACGGAAAGAAGTACGTTTGAAAATGTTTGACAGTCGTTGATACGTTGTAAAGGGAGTGGTAAACACAGTTTTTCGACGTCAACAATGTAATATTTTGCATATTTACAAGCTAGTAGACTGCAGCAATGATTTAATATATTTTGAGGCAAAATATATTCTCCGAACAATGTACAAAATTGATGGTATCTAAAATATTAATATGAATTTATTTATAAAATGAACTAGTATATATATAAATTAACTCCCTTTGAGCTGTTTTAGCTACTATTTGAACACATTTTTTTTCTATTTCCTAATAAGTGTATCAGTCGCCGTATTCTGTCAGATATTTTAGTCGGTAGAGCGCTCATTAAGCAATCAAAAAATGGTAATTTTTAAGGTGTGAAATGTTATAACCGTATTTTGTGGACTTAGGAAGGCTGAACCAATTATTTTGATAACTTTGGATAATAAATTTCTTAAATGTATCATATATGTCTTTATTTATACATTGGTTATTGTTATTTATATTTCCTTATTACTATAACTATTTATAATCATTCATCTAAGCATATGTAGTCGTGCGGTTGTTACAAACTGTATTTAAGACATCCTCCCGCGTTCAACACCCACCCCCTTTTCTTTCCGCGTTGTATCAACCCCCCACTTGTTTATCTCTACACCCCTTCTCTTTCCCCGATCTGATATGGCGAGCCCGTATTTTGACCATCAAACCAATGGCTCGTGACGACCCGTCTTCGGCGGAGCCATCCATCTTTCCCCATCCACCACATCATCCCCCCCATGAGATTAATTCCTCGGGCCGGGCTAGATGATAAATGAGCGGCCGTGCCTTATCATACGGCACCGTTGGTCAGCACACCTGGACCTGACATGACGTTGATATATGTTTCCATAGTGGAGGGCCAACTGTATAAATTGAGATGAGTTTACTAATCAATTGATTCCCCCAACCCGAGGGGGCCCACGTTATACGAGTCTGTTTAGACTCCCGACTTTAAACTTATTTTAGAGTTATTTGTATACGTATGGTTTGCATATTATAAGCTTACCGCTCCGCTTAGAGTTCTTTTTAGAACTATTTATATTGTTATATATCTACGTTTGAATAAAGTCAAGTGTTGGTTATCATATACCCACCCGACTTGAGTCGTTCTGTATTGTATTTAATCGTCACGTGGTTGTACACAAATAAATGATTGACCTCACGTATCCAGTCAGGAACAGATTACCCACAGACAACGGCCATCACATCAGTCTACAAAGGCGAGAGTGTGACAGCGGTGAAGAACAGTCGAATGTCGGCCAAAGGGGTCCATGTATCGAATCTCAGTGAGAACCTCTGGATTATTTTAATTCCTGGTAATATTCTCAAGGTTCACCCAGCTTTTAAAGTGTACCCAACTGTAAATATGGTAGTAAAGGCGGTTGGGCGTTGTGTTAACTACACAATTCCTTTATAATATGGGTTTAGTGAAACAAATCCAACACACTACACCTGTCCCGACGAGCCCTTCACTTTTTTATACTTTTTTATAGTCAGTCAAGAAAATTTAGTGCAGCTTCCAAGATCGCACACGGTGCCGAGCTATAGGAGCAGCCATAACTGTAAGCCAGATAAGCCAGTTGTTAAAAGCTAAAGTAGATTTAGAGACATAGAAATCTCCTTCGATGTTTTAAGATAAGAAGATATATAAGAAATAGGATTAATACGAAAAATGGTTGACAAGGTGATAAACCACTTAGGACGAGGTGGGGGGAAAACAATAGAATAGTAAACAGCAAAGTTGTGAGGACCGGGAAGCGAAGTTGGACCGGCTAGTAGGGTTAAAAATGATGACCAGGTGACGCTCCGTAAAAATAATAGATAGTAAGGACAATACTGGAGGAGACAGTGACGTATTTAGGGTAATCAGGGCACGGACGTTAGAGGTGTAAATAGGACTGAATTCGGACATTATTTAGTTTTAGGGACAGGAGTTAAGAGAGTTACGGGAGAGTTTTAACGACGAGAATAGTTACGAGAAAAGTAAAGAGATCTTTAGTTAGTCAGAGTTTGAGGCAGAGTGATTTATTGTGGACTTTAAAAATGTTTCTCTTTATGGACTTGTTGCATTATTATGTACATTTTGTAAATAAATCATCCTGCTCAGAACACATCTTGATCAATCGGTTACTGAGTGTCAGAGGAGAAAGCAACCAAAGTAAAAGAGACAGACATTAAGCTAACTTGACATCTCCACGTTTAAATCAAAACACAGAACTCGTAACATAAACCGTAGAGTCCGTAAGAGATACAATTGAGCTCAAGAAAGAAATTAGTATGGCAAATCAAATGCTTAAATAAACTTGGAAAACAATGTTTTACAAATAAATAATCTCAGAAAAAAAAAAGTAAACTACAAGTTAAAATTTGTTTATTAATCTGCCAATGTCTATTTAGGAATAGAAACAATTTATGTGTTAATTAAAACCTTTATTGTAGTAAATACTGAAATAATTCTAAGCAGTCTATTAGAAACAGCTTAGTTTTATTAATGAAAATGTTAATGAATAATATTTTCAATAATATAAATCTGATTGTAATTTGAATTGTTTATGTCTTTCTCTATTTTGTACTCATTTCATTGAAACACAATTACGAGTAATTAACGAATAATATTATGTCTTTTTTTACGTTTTTTTTAAAAATTACCTGTCTGAATGTGAGACAAGTGTTTATTGTCTGCAAATGACTTAACTGTATATCAATGTGACTTCGATCAATAATGAGTTCTACTGTACTCCACGTGCCAACTTTGATGATGCCAAAGTAATGTAAAGAAGGCATTGTAAAAAGTAAATCAACAAACCATTTGTTATTTTCTAAATTGCTAACTGCTATTAGAGTGTTTCATTCAAAAGGTTATACAAGGTCAAAACTAAAAGTGTGAAACTTGTCTTTATTTCTTTCTCTCAATAACCATTTTTATGAATATGTAGCAGAAATAACAGGTGGCCAACAATGAGGTACATTATAAAACAATATTTCGGCTTTTCTATTATTTTTTAAAACCAACATTAAACTTCATTCAATTATATAAAAAAGAATTTTCAATGGAGCGGAAGTCAACGCATCAGAAAGACATATGCTAGTTTTTTAGAGAATAATGTAATCAAGAGATAAACAACAAAGTGTAAGATTGAACAGGTGACTATAAATTTTTAACTAATCACATATATGTGAAATATATGAAGGATAAACAAGTGAATTGTTATTGTTGCATAAGTTTAATGCTTGGCTAACAAAGCTATACTTTTAGGTTCTTAGCGAGAAATGACCATGGTTTATCAGACAATAAGGATTATAAAAGCGCTCAAAAAAAAAAAATAAATACCATAATAAAACCTCCTCTATAAAAAGAATTAGGATAAAAATCAGTTTTCAAAATCCGCCCCGCCCCCCCCCCCCCCATCTAATTTAATTAATTGCAATTTCCTTCCATAAATAACGCGTTTGAACAAAAACTGGATTAAATCTCAAAACTTGAAATGTATATAACATGATATTGTTTTATATTGACTTTTTGGTTCTCAATTATCAGGTCACAAAACTATTGGCAGAGCTGTATCTTGTTATTGGAGTGACCATTACGAGTTATTTTTGGATCCCCACCCATCATTCTTAAAAGTGTTAAATATTTAACAATATATTACATTTGTTTAACTTGACGTTTCATTTTAAGTAGAGTGTAAAATCATTTCCTTTATATTCAGTTACTTCAATGTTCATTGCAGTAACTGCAGCTAATCTTCATGTGTTTATGTGACCTTTCAATGTTAAGTGTACTAATGATTATATTTTATTTTTGTAATGATGTTTAGGAACTGAGGGCATTGTACTGTGGGTTAAATCAAACCGTTAATTGCCCATAAATGGTCTAAAGGCTTAATAGTGTTTTCAAAATTACTATTTAGGCGTCCCTTCTAGCTTATTATGAATACCAATATTATGAATGGCAATATGTTATTATAACTTGTTAATATGTAAGACATTTACGTAATTAATTAAAACCATAGAAACTGTTCAAATTGTAGTTGTTGTTTTTTTTTTTAAAAAACACTTTTTAATAGAATACATTTCCTAACATTATACTTGACCCTTCAACAATT
Organism: Bulinus truncatus; assembly: GCA_021962125.1. NCBI lineage: Eukaryota > Metazoa > Mollusca > Gastropoda > Planorbidae > Bulinus > Bulinus truncatus. The sequence goes on from JAGDYQ010000092.1 coordinate 233,500, forward strand.
ATTGACTTTATGACTGTTATTCACTTACTCATTTTAAAATCAAAATAATTTTTCATAAAGATAACAATATGAATAAATGTTTGCTTAATTTTGATTCACCGATAGTTTTTTTTTTTTTAATGATCACTAAAGTAAACATTTCTATAATCTAAGCTATTTGATAGGACTTGTCCTGGATCTTGATATCAATTTATTTGTTTTTAACTGAGACCCTCAGGTTGACAGACGAGCGCTTTAATTCACCTTACCACAACTAAATATTTTTTAATGTTTGTGTTTGGCCATTTACAAAGAACATTTTTGTGGATTTATGATAAAATATTAATCATAAAATTTTTTATTAGAACAATGGTATTCAATATATATATATATATATATATATATATATATATATATATATATATATATATATTATTCATTATTTAAATTTTTGGGAATTTAACACTTTTATATTTTTTTTCAGTAAAATTTCAACAATTACTCCAAGCATAATGAATACAAAGGGCTTGATCAATAACACTTTATATAAGGCAAATTTCACATTACAGAATGACATAAATGTCAGTCAAGAAACTTATAAAATGTTGAGCCTTTTAATCAATGGTTTTCTTGGCCAGCTACTCTCTATGACTGGCATATTTGGAAGTGTCCTTAATATAATTATTTTATCACAACATGGTATGAAGAACACAACTAATATCATTTTGTTGGCACTTTCTGTATGTGATTTAATTTACTCGGTGACACAATCTTTACTCATGGTTATAGTTATTCTAATACATACTGTCATACCTTATGGTTTATATGCTGCTATGTTTTATGAAGTGTTTATACGTTTTTGGAATGAATTAGCAGTAAACATCAGTATTCATCTTGTAACTTTAGTTTCAATAGAAAGAAAGATTGCTGTATGCTTTCCATTTTTGGTCTCTAGAATAATAACAAGAATTAATATCAGTATTGTTATAATGTGTATATTAGCTTTTGACATGACCTTTGGAGCACCTTATTTTTATACGTATTATATAGCTTTTATTCAACGTGGTAATGCTACTGTTATTACAATGGAAAAGACGGATTACTACTCTCAAAATTACGTCATCTTAAAGATAACTCAAAGGATCATAGTTTATTCAATTTATTTGTTATTGCTAATATTAATAATTTCTTTATGTGGTATTTGGACAATAATTAAAGTTTCATCTACTTCTAAAGCTAAATTATATTTGTCTTCAAATGATGCAATTGTTAAAAGGAAAAAAGAAATGCGGTCAGTAAAAACTGTGTTAGTCATCTGTGTAATAATTATGTTTTATGTATTGATACCCATGCTATTGATCGTAGTTGTATTTTAGATCTGGAGCAACCAATTTAGTACCTTGACATAGTTTCTCATTTACCTGTCGGCCTATGCCGTCCACATTATTGTCAATGATTAAAAGTCAGCAAACCACGACAATGTACGGAATTATCTACACACCAGAACTATGATGATTAGGAGTTAAATGGTATCCATTAAGAGTATGCAAATACTGTAAGGGAATCATGGTAAAGGGTTACAGATAATGATAAAAGATTGATGTTCCATAAGTCAGAAAGACGTGAGATGTATATTTTTTTAAACACGTAATATGTATAGACCTATTTAATATCAATTTGGCAGGCGAGTTTGAATTTTCTTTTTTAACCATATACTTTTTCTGGTAGAAGGGGGGGGGGGGAGAATTAATTGTATACTTTTTTCCGTTTTTTGAAAATTTATATGTTTAGAGAGGGGAAGGGTGTTACAGTGGCGTCACTAGGGTTGGTGTCACCCGGTGCGGTAACTCATGGTTTCACCCCTCTCATGACACCCCATAGACATTACAAAATAAGAATATAGGCCTAAAACTAGATATTTTGCATTTTGGTGTCACCCCTTGTAAGGGTGTCACCCGGTGCTGTCCGCACCCCCCGCACCCCATTAGTGACGCCACTGTGGTGTTAAGTAGTTTTACTAGGGTTGTTTCCAATAGTTAGACAATTGTAGACATGCGGGGGGAGGGGGTGTAAAAAGTACTAACATTTGTTTGCGATATTAATGGTAATTTGTTTGGTGTGGACAGATGTACATTAATATACATTTAAATTGTCACGATTCCTGACTTTTAAGAGCATTTTTTAGTTGTACATTTTTGTCCTCGTTATGTCTGTCTGTCATCACCCTAGATCTATCTCAACAACCATAAGTCCTAGACCCATGATGTATATATCATTTTGTAGGTCTTGGCCTGCCAAGAAATGACTTTTTTCCATTTCGCGATCTGACCTATGAGGGCCGTAAAAGGGGGGTTAGTACCGTATTTTGCTATATAAGCTTTATTAATAAAGAGCGCCTATATCTCAACAACCATAAGTCCTAGACCCATGATGTATATATCATTTTGTAGGTCTTGGCCTGCCAAGTGTACATCAAAAGTCCATTTCGCGATGCTTGAGCAACGGTAACCGGAAGTGTGCAGAAGATACGTAGCATAATGACTACGTTTGGAATCAGTATATCAATTTTCAAATTGTGTAAACGGTTCAGCAAGTCAAAGGGCGAGGTTTGCAACGTGTATTGTTTTCAGATGCTCCAACTCATTCAACAGATCGGCGCTAACATCAACAACATATTTATCCGCCATGTTCTTGGCTGCGATGTATTCATATCATGATATTTCCACAGAACGCCGAACAATTCGTCCAAATTCTTCGCCGCTTCGTATCGTGTTGTTAAAATCGCAATCACGCAGTCAATCACGACGTAGAAAACGGAATGCTTGAAGTATTCGTGTCGATCCTGCTGTTGACTCTTACCCAGTGATGTAAAACTGTTTCAAACCTGACAGTTGACTCTTACCCAGTGATGTAAAACTGTTTCAAACCTGACAGTTAACTCTTACCCAGTGATTAATAACTGTTTCAAACCTGAAAAATAACTCTTACCCATGATGTAAAACTGTGTCCAGCCTGACTGTTGACTCTTACCCAGTGATGTAAAACTGTGTCCACCCTGACAGTTGAGTCTTACCCAGTGATGTAAAACTGTTTCAAACCTGACAGTTGACTCTTACTTATTGATGTAAAACTGTGTCCACCCTGACAGTTGAGTCTTACCCAGTGATGTAAAACTGTGTCCACCCTAACAGTTGAGTCTTACCCAGTGATGTGAAACTGTGTCCACCCTGACAGTTGACTCTTACCCAGTGATGTAAAACTGTGTCCACCCTGACAGTTGACTCTTACCCAGTGATGTAAAACTGTGTCCACCCTGACAGTTGACTCTTACCCAGTGATGTAAAGCTGTGTCCACCCTAACAGTTGACTCTTACTTATTGATGTAAAACTGTGTCCACCCAGACAGTTGAGTCTTACTTATTGATGTAAAACTGTGTCCACCCTGACAGTTGACTCTTACCCAGTGATGTAAAACTGTGTCCACCCTGACAGTTGACTCTTACCCAGTGATGTAAAACTGTTTCAAACCTGACAGTTGACTCTTACCCAGTGATGTAAAACTGTTTCAAACCTGACAGTTGACTCTTACCCAGTGATGTAAAACTGTTTCAAACCTGACAGTTAACTCTTACCCAGTGATGTAAAACTGTTTTCACCCTGACAGTTGACTCTTACCCAGTGATGTTAAACTGTGTCCACCCTGACAGTTAACTCTTACCCAGTGATGTAAAACTGTTTCAAACCTGACAGTTAACTCTTACCCAGTAATGTAAAACTGTTTCAAACCTGACAGTTGACTCTTACCCAGTGATGTAAAACTGTTTCAAACCTGACAGTTGACTCTTACCCAGTGATGTAAAACTGTTTCAAACCTGACAGTTAACTCTTACCCAGTGATGTAAAACTGTTTTCACCCTGACAGTTGACTCTTACCCAGTGATGTTAAACTGTGTCCACCCTGACAGTTAACTCTTACCAGTGATGTAAATCTGTTTCAAACCTGACAGTTAAATCTTACCCAGTGATGTAAAACTGTTTCAAACCTGACAGTTAACACTTACCCAGTGATGTAAAACTGTTTCAAACCTGACAGTTAACTCTTACCCAGTGATGTAAAACTGTTTCCTCCCTGACAGTTGCACTCATTGATCTATTCAGTTCGGGCAACTGTCATACTGATTTAATTCATATTATTTTGAAGAAGTATTTACAGTATATTTTTTTTTCAAAATTAATCTTCCTTGAATTTCAATCAAATCTGATCAGGGTGAGTACATAAATTACTCAACAACATAAGGCAATGAGGCGTGGCCGGAAGTAATTTAACGGTGGCTGGGCAGGGGGACGGGGAGTTTGGAGATACTTTAGGAAAATGAAATAAATGGTTTTTATGTGTAGACTTGTTTTTAATCAAATATGCACTTAGTTAAACAGTTGTAAAAAGAAATTAAGCGTCATTTTTCCTTTGATAAATAAGATTATTTCATGGTGTCTACAATATTAATATGACGTATTTCATATGAAATTTAAGTTACTGTACACCTGTAAAGTATACAGAATAACACCATTTGAACTATTTATAGCCATTCCAATTTTGAAATAATAACACAATAAATACTGAAATTGCATAATAAATTATCGGTGTACGTTTATGTCAGATATTTAGGTCGACAGTGCGCTCGTTTAGCAATCTAGTTTTACAATTCATTTTCATAACCCTTGATTACACATGAATATTGCATTTTTTTGTGAAATAAACATTATACTTACTACAAAGTTGAAGAGCAACATAATGTTATAATGTTATAAGTGTTAAATGTGTGTTCTTGATTTTATTAAAGCTAGTTTTTTTTTATGACAGGGGTGTAGTTCTGGTATTTGGTAGAAAGGTCAGTTCTAGAGAAAATACAGAAGTAGTAGATTGAATATCGATGTAAAAAAGAAACGGGCTTATCTTGACCAGCTAAGGTGTTTGTGTGTGTGTTCTAGCCAAGTTCTCTGATTTTTTTCTTTTAATTTATACTTACTTTATGATACATATACAAACAATATATTTACATATTACTATAATAATATAATCGAAAAACTTTTTTTTTCAAGTAACATTCTCGAATGGCAATTTACAAATTTTAACTTTATATAACTTGTTTTACAGATAACAAGTCTCAACTCTCATTTTATTCTATACAATGAATAATTCTAGTGATTTAGAAGAAAGTCTGGATGGGAATCAAAACAGTTTTTCTCAGATTCAGACAGATTTTGATGAAATTTTAAAAACAGCTGTTATTGTCATCAATATTTGTCTGGGCAATAGTCTGTGTTTATGTGGCATTACTGGAAGTATATTAAACATTATTATTTTATCTCAACATGGAATGAACGACACAACCAACATAGTCCTGTTGGTTATATCTGTTTGTGATCTAATTTATTCTGTGACACAAGTATGGTTTATTCTTATAAGCACCACATATATATTTGATTTACTAGTAAATGGATATGTAACGTCATTTTTTTACTCTTATATTGAACCAATCAATACATGTTCACTTTCCGTTAGCGTACATTTAGTTACTCTGGTATCCTTTGAAAGAATGATAGCTGTATGTTTTCCTTTTTCTGTATCCCAATTTTTAACAATGTATCGTATAAAATTGATAATATTTTGTATAGTGGTCGTTAACTTAGCTATACAGGCTCCAGTATTTCATAAGTATGATGTTGTCCTTATGCAGTTAGAGAATCAGACAATAGCAACATTAAAAATGGTAGACTATGTTTTTGATAATTATGACATTCTTACAACATATTTTACAAGTGCAATGTTAATTTTTTATTTATTTTTACCTATTGTAGTTATTTCTATTTGCACTGTTATGACTATTGTAAAGATTTCCTCTTCTTCTAAAACAAGTTTGAGTTTAACATCAAACAAAAACAAAGAAAAAAGACAAAAAGAAATGAGCTCTGTTAAAACAGTTTTAATTATCTGTGTGTTTGTAATGGTTTGTGTGTTAATCCCTTTTTTAATTCAGCAAACGTTTTCTATATTGTTAAAAATATCATACGGCTCTAACTTTGATTTGATAACGTTCTGGTTTGGGAATGTGTTACTTCAAATAAACTCTTCATTCAATTTTCTAATCTATGTTATAAATAGCCCAAAGTTTAAAAAAACTTTTGTCAAGTTGATTTTTAAAAAACTATAAATAATTTCAGATATATACATTTATATTTGTTTTATTTCTATTTATCGATCAAAAGAAATACTTCATCATACTTATCAATCAACGATATTTTTGTGAATAGAAATATTAATGTGATTTGTGTAGATGAAATATAGGAAGTGTAAGAGAAGCCAATGGTTAAAATGATAAAGAAGTCTTATAATAAGAATGACTCCAATGTGTTGTGTCCATATTTGTTAGTTTTGTTTGCCAAAATATAAATCAAATAAAACACTAACACAAATCTTAGAAAACACTCAGTTTTAAACATATTTAATTACATCACTATTTTTTTATCAATTTATTCATTTAAACTGTGAACTGTCATTCTCGTCTTGTGTACAAACAAATAATTCTCTTAATGACTCTTTCTTAAATAAATTTTAAAAAAATTAAGTAAAAAATTTGTGTATTTTGTGATATTAAGAAGAAAACTTTAAAACTAGATGTACAACCAAAAAAGGTTTTAAAAAAAACTAACTAGATTTCATTCAGTGTATTAATATAATTCTAGATCGTAATGAATAAGTCAACAGGTGTAAGGAACTCCAAAACTAAAGTAGAGGATGTAATAAAGTTTGAGTGACACAATCCTTATGGTGACAACAAACGTCACCAATATACCAGGTGGCGTCATACGAATAACACTGTGCTACTAATGATGTTGCGTGACGAAATACAAAATTTATACATGCATGTTGCTGATCACCAGACGACATGGAAACCACATTAAACTAGAGGATGTTATAATGTGTGCTCACCAATGCCCAAGGTGACACAATACACACTTCACTATTATAACAGATGACGTCAAAAGAATAGTATCTAGTGAAATAAATGAAGTCGTATACATGCATACAATTGGTAATACGCTGGTCCCCAGACGCCATAAGGATAAAATGCGCTATAATTGGTAACATGTTGATCCCCAGACGCCATAAAGTACACATGCATACAATTGGTAAAGCTAATCACCAGATGCCATAAGGTACATTGCATACAATTGGTAATGCTGAGATCCTGAAGCCAAAGTTTGTCGTTAGCTTAACAGCAAGACATATCTCTAAAATAATAGTTTCTTGTTATGAAGCGATCTTTTAATGCTAGGATTCATAAAGCTGGCAATGAAGTCATTTCATTTCATTATTTGAATGATAATCTATAATTATGTGATAATGTCATACTAACTAAATTATTTAATGGAAGCCGAACACATAAAATGTACTTCATGTACCTCGTGTTACATTTCATTAATACATTAGCAGACGATATTAAAGTTTGTACCACCATTGGTCAGAAATCGATAAGGTAATCGAAAAATAAATAGAAAATTCGTTTTGGGAGATCCCAGTAAAAAATGTCCGATTTATTCACTGTTAGATGTCTATGCGTTTTTCAATAAACAATCGATAAGCTAATTTTTTTAGTTTGTCAATACTTTGTTCTATTTCGAGCTACACTCTTATATATATATATATATATATTAAGGTGGCCAAAAAATCCAACTTCGTGCCGCATACCGGGCACCCTTTTTTAAGTTCGTTAGTTAGTATACTGTTAAAATTTAACAACTAAATTCCTAGTAGAAGGGGATGCTCACAGGCAGTGGCGCAACCAACCAAAAATGCTGGGGGGCGGGGGCTCACATATTTGGGAGATCCCAGTAAAAAAAATTTGGTCTGGGGCTCAATTTGCTGCTGGTTGCGCCACTGCTCACAGGCCTCGTTGTTTTACCTTTTACGGCATTTTACTCGATTTTGTTGACTGGTGGAAGTACAACGTTTTTTCACACTTATGAACTATTCCATGTTGACCTAGTTCTCATTTTGATCTTGACTTCCTGTTGTTTTTATGAACATTGTGCAGACGGAAAATCAACAACTATAATGTTCATGAGTGTTGAAGATAAAGAGATGGCAGTACAGCAGGGACGAGTCCATCACAGACAACAGAAACAGCTACTTCGTAAACAGAAGAGGAAAAACGACAGCAACAAACTATAGAAGGTGAATCAGGTGAAAATGAAGTGAAGCTGTGATCAACAATAAATTTGAAATCCTAGAGGAATATGAACCGTCCAAGCTCAACTAAAAAAACGAACAAACAAGACGGAGATTGGGTATCATACTTCCTTGTTCATTAAGCATGTTACCAGTGCCTTGGATCGCAACCAAACGTCTGATCGGAAGCCATGCGATTGATGATTCCTATTGCTGCAGCACTGTGACATGATCCTTCATCATTGACAGTTTCACGAAGTACCATGCAAAGAGCCAGAAAAAGTCTGAGTGTAAACAAGCAGCAGATATAAAGGATCATCAATCTGACTATCCTGTAGTTCTACACTTGGATGGAAAAATCTTACCTGAAATCCTGGGTCTTGGAGAAGTTGACCGCTTGCTGGTGCTGGTTTCTGGTGATGGCCCAAAATTACAGGTGTTCCTAAACTAACATCAGGGACAGGACAGAATGCTGCTGATGCTATTTATGGTCAGTTAATACAGTGGCACTGGTAGAGAAAGCTTCTGAGCTATGAGCTTCGACACCACTTCTGTCAACTGGTCGTTTCAATGGAGCTTGTGTACTGCTTGAGAATCGTATTGGTCGAGAACTATTGTGGCTGGCATGTCGTCATCATGTTCTTGAACTGGAATTGGCAAAGGCTTTCAGTTTGTGTTGCGGTCCTTCTAACTCACCAAACATACCAATCTTCAAAAGATTTAAAAGATTTGGGGACATAAAACTTGACAACTATAGTAAGTTGGAACTGCCTTCAAGCACTGATGTTTTCCGAGAAAACACGGTGGCTTCTAACAAATTTCGTTGACTTGAAGTCCCAGGTCAGAGATGATTATGAAGAACTTATTGTACTGACAATGATCTGCAGCAGGAGATCCACCAAAAACCATTCACTGGAGAGCACCAGGCCACAGTTTGGAACAGCGTTGTACACAAAGTCTTGGATTCAAGCACCCTGTGCAGCGGAAGCACATGGAGGAAGTCTTTTTGCTCTGTAAGTGACCTGCAGCAATATCAGTCTGTTGATCACGACATCAGTATTGCAGCACAAAGATATGATCACATGTGATATCTGTCCAATGAGACTGTCAGCCTGGCTTTGTTTTACGATGAATGTCACCAATTGAGAAAGCAGAAAATAATAACAGGTTTTGGAATATAACCTAGTGAGCGACGTGTTCAAGGTGATCCATCATTGCTCCAAAATGAAGGCGTCAGCTTGCGTCACTTTTCCCAAGGCGTTTACAGAACCTGCTTACAAAGCTACACATAGCAACTCCTTTCCTAGATTCTTCTGCACTCCAGTGGAATGATAATATTGAATACCAGAAGGGTAAGCAGCGCATTAACGACTTGCGTGTGATCAATGATACTGCAGAACGTGGAGTTAAAATTTTGAGGAATATAATAGACTGCTGACAAAAAACGAGGAAGAAAAGCAATTTATTTTGCAAGTTATTGAAGCCAACAGAAAAGTCATCCCTACACAAACTACAAAGAAGTCTGCATCTGTGCTGTTTCGGTGTAGACAATGTTTAGACAATGTATAAATTTTCAGTTTCTACAATGACATTTATGTTGACATTTTCGTTACTTAACAGTTACATTACAGTAATGGCATGATTTGAAAATGTAATTTAAAAAATTCAACGAAAATGCGTTTTTTCTTGTATAGTAAAACTTTGACACCAGCATCCCGCTTCAATAAGCTGCAAGGGCTAATTGTTGTCAGTTACTAAGTGAGATATTGGAACTTAAAAGAGGTGCCCCGTTAAATGTAGAAACTTTATTGTTTTCATGATTTTGGGCCACCCTGATATATATATGGCAAATAATGTACATTAATTCATTTAATTTTTTCTCTTTGATAAAATCTTATTTGTCTTGTGTCAAAGGTTTTCTGAAAATCTTTGTGGTCGTTGTCTTGAATATGAGTAGCTGACTTTGCCTATTTCTATTTTCCTCTGCAGCGATGAGTTCCCATATGACAATACGTGACAAAAGCAAACAACATAGACGTATATGCGTGCCTTTATCATGATGCCAGTTCATCAAGTGCTGGTGGCTCGTGCGACTGTTAAATATAAAATATCCAAGTAATGAAGAACGTTTCTATCTAATAATCTGAACCGCTCGATGCACCCCAGTCCAATTCGCTTCGACCAATTGTCCATCCACACGCGCTCTCATGGACCGCCAATCAGTGGCCAGTAAACTTGCCTAAAGGAAGAGTATAGGTATCAAGTCAAGAATAACTGACTGGTATTCCAGGTAGCAGGCCAGAGGTGAACAAACACCCTCCTCATCCATTTAGACAAAGTAAATAACGGATTATTAGTGCAATAAGGGAAGAGAGAACACCAACAGAAAAGTCTATACTTGCTAAGTGTCTATAAATATTATAGAAAAAGAAACTATCACGATAGCAGAATTAAACCACCGAGCTCTATATTTGAGATCAAAATCATCGAAGAGCTGCTTCTGTCCATCATTGACATTAAGAGGTTGTTCTTTAACCAAAACCATTTTCAGCATTAGTTATATCAATAATATCTTCTTCATTTAATTCACCCATTGAAATCATAATAAACCAACCCATAAAATACATGCACTACTGTGACCTGGCTGACACATTGTGACGTTTTCCTGTGTCCTCTATTCGACATTTAATAAACGTTTCAGAAAGCTTCAAGTATACTACAGCTGTGAGGACCAACAGTGACTGACATTTCTGAACTGTTTAAACTGAAACCATCGCCAGTAATCACCAGGTTGCAACTTGTACCACCATAAAGTGAACCAAAATCTGGGTTCATGCTCTGAACATTCAGTGTTAAACGTATGTCAGGGATGTTATTCAGCCTGAAATCAAATGTGTGTACTCTCATTAAATGTTTTATTTTAATGGCGGTTTCTTCTTTTTTTATATCAACAGGCTTTTTGAATTCTACTACAGTGGTTCCAGCAATAAGCAGCTTTTTACCAGAGGCGCGTTCCTTATGCAGTGTGTGTGTCTAAGAATAAGAACTTAATCCGTATGAAATCGTTCCGAACTCCAAATCGTTCCAGGTTTCGGATAATTTTTCACTTGATAAATGATGTATAATGAATGAATTTCTACCAAAAGCGGGGCGGGGGCATCGTGAGTTTACCTCAAAGCCAGACGATGTGAACATTGAGAAGTAAATATCGTTGCCAATGTCTGACATTGGCCGGTTAACGTACATTGTTATTTGGCATAACATAAATATTCAAACGAAACATTTGTCCTTAGAAAAATATAGAAGATTGAATGCATATTTAAATTGAGGAAAACTAATACTCTGAGGAAAAATTCACTTTGAACTGAATAAAGAATATGTAGAAATATTTAACCATTAAAAATAAATTTATTACGTGAAAATTTGTTCATTGCTTTTCCATTTGACTTTATGGTACCCTATAACTAATATAACAGTTCAAATAGTTATATCAGTTGTTGGTGATTTTTTTTTTTTTTTTTTTGGATAAGTGAAAATACCCATATGTTATTATAAGATGATATACATGTAGAGCCTATTCATTTAAAGTAGAAAATTGCTCATTTAAATAATAATTAGACCTAACAGACATATAATCATTACCACAATTATTTAATATGCATGCTAGAAATGTTTTGATAAGCATTTATTTTATTCTGTACTGTTATTGCAGTTAACAAGATGTTTATATTTTCAATATAGCTTGTTAGTTGTTGCCTTGTACGAAGGGCATTCAAGAGGGGTAGGTGGGTTATGTGAACGGCTCTAAGGAGCAATCACACGTAATACCAACCACACACACTATATTTCAGATATTCTTATTTTCTCTTTGCTGCCAGAAACAATTGTCTGGACGGTACTGCCCTTATTTCATCCCCATTATAGTCTATGGCAGAAGGCATAAAAAGGGTAACTTTCACCAGGACGTGGAAAAGAAAACACCATGTCTCAACTAAGTATGTATCGAACCCGGACCTCTAGCGCACGACCATCCGCCACTTGATTCAGAGATATAATATTATATGCACATATGTAACGGTGAGGACATATCATCAAGTCATGATGTGCGCACACAGTTAACAAAAAAGCCTAAAAATATTTTGTTTTGTAGACCAGTGCACCGGTACTTTCGCACAGCCAAAATATTTTGAAACACACTGGATTCGTAAAATTAGAAACACTGAACAGTCGAAATGGACTGACACCCTCCCCCCATTCATAAGGCCCATTTCTATGGTTCTTGATTCATAGAAAAAAGGTTTTAAAAATACATTTTATAGTAACTGGCAAAAAGTTGTTCTACTAAACAAGACATTTAGAAAAAGACACGAAACACATAAAATAAAAAAGGAACAAATAATTGTAATTTTTAAATTCATCTTAAATCAGCAAAGCCTTTATGTAGAACATCCACAAGTCTATATGATCATCGGGAAGTGAAGGTAAATAAGCAACAATCTTGTCATCTGTATAGCTCACTACAGTTATTTAATTTCCAACCCTTACTGGCATCTTTGTATTCTGAAACCATGACCAGTAATTGTAATGCTTTCTTTTCCTATCAAAATATCATTAGATGATATAAGTAAATGGCCATATATTTAAATAAATCGCTAATTTCACTAAAATTCAATTTAAATCATAAATGCCAAATAGATTATTGGTTAATTTAAGTTAGCACATAACACTGATAGGCATACATACAACAGAACTAGAGTAACTACAGTCATGGGCGTATTCGGGGGGGCAGGGGGCATCCCCACACACACACACATTTTGAAAAATGTCATATAAGGGGAAGCATTTGCCCCCTTCCCCTACATTTGGAAAAAAATGTCATAAAGCTGTTACAATAAAACTGAACTAAATTTCCTGAAAGCTTATTACATTAAAGTGCGATAACTAAACAACAACAAATGTATCCCAAACCTAACCTCTAACAGCAGAAAGTAACTAATGTGCAACTTGCTTGCTTTTTCCATATTGTTCTAAATATTCCAGTTGTTTAACAATTTCTGTCACATTTTCAGCGAAAATCCGCAACCTTTTATATTTATTTGTCCATCTAGTTTCACATAGCAAAGGAACATTTGGAATTAGTTTTCTTCGCTGATTAATTTCTCAGAAAAACACTATAATTGACTTATTTTTTTCCTATTGTGTTTCGTACAGCATTCACATTATTTAAATCGTTCACGACAAGATTTAATTTATGAGAACTGCAATCTGCAATTGCTGCTTTGGGTCTTTTTTTTTAATTATTGCTTGGACTGCTCCTTCTTTACCTGTCATTGTAGAACATCCGTCTTATCCTTGACCAACAATATTTGTCATATCTAATCAGGCCTGTAACGCGGGGAAGCAGGGACCTGGCCTCTGCGTTTTGTCTGGCCCCTCTGTTGTTTGCTCACTTAGTAAAATTTATTTCTGCCTCCCTGTTATCGATTGGACCCTGCTGTAGAATGACTGGCCCCTGCTGTAGAATTTTCACGCTACGGGGCTGTATCTAACCGCATTCTAACAAATTTGTAATTATGGGTTTTCTTTGACAAATCTAACACCAAGTGACATCTGCTTAACGCCTGAAATTATATTGTCTCGTCGGCAAGTATAGAAATTGCAACTGAATTATTTACTTCACGCAAGAGAGACCCATAAATTTCGATCATAGTGTTTTGTGTAGTTTCCGACAGGCCCACCGACAGAATTTTCGGGCCCTTGGGCAGGGCTGTCGCAGGCCGCTCGTGCTGATTATGATATTTTCAAAAGTTGATTGGCTAGCTTAGTCCCGGCCCCTAAAACTCGTTGGCCACAGGACATGCCCCCTGCCCCCTCTCTCGGCGGCACTGGTTGCCGAGATATACTTAGCACTATGAACCGATTGACAAATGATTACCTCGAACTTCTTCTCCAGATTCAACACGAAACTCTAACAGGTCGTAGAAAATACTAGAATGTGATTCTTTTCCACGAAGTGCCAATCATGCATGCCGCAAAAAAAAAGATTGTAGAAATGGAGGGACCATTTTTGTTGCAATGTTCTTGAATTTGTCTTGTAAATGATGAGTTCAACTGCTCATCTATAGAAACTGCTTTGGCCAGTGCTCGATTTAAGAAAAAACCAGTGCTGGGGATAAACAAAATTTTCTGCAGAGCCGGGGATAAATGTTATCCCCGGCGGGGATGAAAAAAAGCTAAACCAGAGCCGGGGATGTCAATTCTCACTGCCGGGAATCCCTAGCGTCCCCAGCAGCGGCGAGATACCAACAATTTTTTGAGGATAATCCATGGGCCAACAAGTAACTAATTTATTTTCATAGACAAAACTAACAATAATATTAAAAAAATGGGAAAACATGCGTCTTAATTAACGTAGTTCACACGTTGGTTCAAACAAATTTGATGCTGCACATTAATAGGACAAGCGATGAATTTATTTTTAACAAAAAATAAATTTTCATCTATTCTCTGTTTGTTGAAATTAAATATTCCATTACTCATAATAATTTTTTTATTATTTAAATTATTTAAACAAATTATGACGTTGTTTCATAACTAATTCTTTTGTTGGTTTGCAGGCAGGTTACATCGCTTAAACAGAATGCCTTCCGTCTTTTAACCACATTGTGGCGTACAACTTTGCATCAAAATATTGAAGTGGTGGACCATTAATTTAAATTAACAGCAATTGTTTGATGGTTTCGACATCTAATGAATTATGACGTAAACAAACAGTTACCATCACTTGGTACATCGACAATAATGCGGCCTCGCTCTTCAACTATTTTTGTTAGATTTGTGTATACACTTGTTAAAACAATATACGCGAGTCCCCGGGCCTAAAAAATGAAAACGTGCAATAGATGACTGTCCGAGCAGGCGCGGTTCCTGGGTAGCGATATACGCCCCCCAGCCTACTATCCCTGGCCCTAGGGGTCGGCAACCTTTCGAGACGGAAGAGCCAAAAGTTATAATTTACAGTTTTCTCAGTTTTTTAGAACCACTAAAATTGTTGTTTCAATATTATGGTATTTGATTAGGCCGCAATTGACATCGAAAGATCGCAACTTGACATCGAAAGGGCGCGTGGCTGCCGACCCTGCCCTGGCCTATATACTGGCGTTTCCGAGGACCAATTCATAGATCCGCCTTGCGTCAGCGTATTAATATCAGCATCATCAAAAAGAAAAATTATATTTAGATTACACTGTTTGGTTTAATTTTATAACATCTGACTTACAGCTGTGAATCAGTCTTGAAAACTTATATTACACTGTTTACGAGCAAATGGTTTTACTCCAGTATTTACAATTAAACATAAATCTGGTGCGTGCGAATAAAACATTATTTTATAAATGCATCCAGCTACTTAGGTACTTTGATTTCAACTTCAAATTTAACTTATTAAAGTCGGATATCCAAACTTGTAATAACAAATTATTACGTTAGCTTAGTATGTAGATCATCATTTTGGGATTTGACTCCTTGAAATACAGTTGTTTGCTTGTAAAAGACAACTTTTTGGGTTAACGTTTTTGCAAGACGGCTCTTTAGACATCTGTTAAAATTATAAAATAAAAACTATTACTTTAAATCTTTGATGATTTTATATAAAAAAATAAAAATTTTTCGATTGATAACTTGCACCTTACGACTTACGAGCGACGAATTAAAAGTAAACATAAAATTCAGAACCAAAATATTACAAAAAAAATGCTTCGAACTCTTACTGTACGTTTATATAGAAACGCAGTACAAAATTTTCCGTTAAACTTCAAAATTTGCCAGTACTCGCTCGACTTAAAAAAAATCAGTGCTGGAATGAAAAAAATTCCGCAGAGCCGGGGATGACATTAGCTGATATCCTCGGCATCCCCGGCATCAAGTAAATCGACACTGGCTTTGGCTACCAATAGTGCAACAAAATAACCCATGCATCTTAATAAGAGTCTTTGTGCCATGTGCTTTGCATGTGGCTATAGGCATCTTCGTTGAAATCTTTTAATTTTGTGCATGGTTTGATGACAAATGCTCCCTGAAATCCCTGGAATTACTTTTTGCGAAAAAACACACTGGTGTAGCTACCTTTTAACAGTTGCAAGTATACAACCCATGAATGTTTGATAACCCAGCATATCTAAAACCTCTGTTTCCACTAATGTCAGCTCTAAAAATCATATTTTATCAGGGGTCCAACAATCAGGATCAGCAGCAATATCAACTTATTTGAAAGGTTGTATGTCAAACATGCCTTCCGATATCCAAGTGACGGCGACAATCAAATCGAATAGTTGCTTCAGTTGTGTCTGGCTGTTGAACTTGTACTGTTATCTAAATGCATATGATAATTCAGATGCTGCAGACGCCCTAAAATCTTCTAATAACGGCTTTTCGAAATCGTAAACAATTTTTCTGATATCCATCGGTTCATATTAATTTTATTTTGAATGTCTGAATTAATTTAGGATAAATTAAAAATTCACCCAGTGGCAGACAATCATAAACTAAAAAGAGTTGCCAGATTAAAAAATCTGAATGCCAAAACACTATGGAAAGGCCAAATCAAAGCTACCAGAAGGCCAAATTAAACAAAAAAATTAAAATCGGAACATGCTTGTGCTTGTAGTCAAAATCGTTTGCGTTAAAATTGCGTTGTTTATTTTGATGCAAATGATTTAATGTTATACTTAACTTGGCTTTAATTGAAGGCGTACTCAGTTAAATTAAAAAACGTGTTTTTGTGCCCCACGGAAAAATTCACAGCAACGCCAACGACTGACTAAGTATACAAATAAAAGAATAAAATACGGATAGTTTTTTTTTTTTTAATCTCTGCAATATATTACATCATACAGTATTAAGATTAAATTGATTTGGTATAAAGACGGGGTAATTTCATTGAAATGCGAATATTTTTTGGCTTTACCAGGGATTGAACCCTGTAACCTTTGCATGTGAAAGTCGAGTTCACTATCGACTTCTAATAAGAGTTGGCTTTTTACTTTGGGAAGACCAGTGTAGATAAAAAAAATGGGTCCTTAAATATTACAATAAGTTTACGTTGTCTTTGTCCCTGACAAAAAGAAATGAAAACTCAACTTCATATAAATTAGAAAAAAAAAAACAGTTGAGAGAGGAAATATTGATCACGTCTGTTGAAGGTGAAACATCTTGAGGATTTCGAAAAAAAGATATAAATATTTCAACTCAGTGTCCGCCAGATGACAGTCTGACTGGTTGATCGTGAAACAAGTGAATTCATTTTGAAAAATGTTTTGATATATCATGGACACATTAAAAAGAATGTTCTGTGCCTCAAAAGAGAAGAAAAATAAAAGCAGAAAACAGAAAGGTAAAGAATAAACGTTAATATATTATCGATGAACTTTGTTGTATATTACATTATTCTTTTCAACTTTACCTTTAAAGCATATGTCATTAAATATGTTTGTTTTTTTCCATTATACATAAATAAATACACCAAAATATTTGATTTTTTTATGTCATATTCAAAAATTAATTTGGCGACAAAAATATGATATAACTAGTATTTTAGCCCATCGAACGACGGGTGGACTTTTCTATTTTTTATACAAAAATTTTCAAATAATGTGCAAATAAAAACAAAATAGCTTTCCCAATATATCTTAATACATAATCACAAAAGTTAACAGACAGCCATTTTTTGAACAGCAAGGCTCGTCCATTTTTCAATACAATTAAACTCAACTGTCAACAAACAATTAAACTCAGCTGTCAACAACAACAAAACAATTGTGAGCGAGTGATGAACGGCAACTCTAACTACAAACAGTCTGCTTACTAATAGAATCACTAACGTTTACATTAAGTTTTTTGTTCCCTCATTTTATTGAATATTTACTTAAAAATACCATTTTATTAAATATTTTCTTTAACATACCATTTTATCAAATAAGTGGTTTAAGCCCGTCGAACGACGGGCGGAATTTTATATTTTATTTGCTACTATATTTCGTGGTCGAAAGCAAGTCACGTGATCGGTTAGGTCAGAAGCTGTACCCTGCCAAACATTTGCATAGAGATAGACTATTGTAAAGCTAGTGCTGAACCTAGGGATTTGGGGGCCCGGGGGCTTGGCCCCTGCATTTTGACATTTGATACCATGACATGAGATTATGTACTTAATATTTAATGTAAAAAATAATGTTGGGGGCTCCCCTCAAGCTGGGGTCCGGCGGGATTTTCGATTTTGAACCCCCTCACCCCACCGTAGGTACGCCTCTGTGTTCAGCTTTGATACATATTTTCAAAATATTTTTTTTTGTTTTTAAGTTATGACATAATTAAAAATCAAATTAGTAGTTGTTTCTTTTTCTTACAACATCCTAAAAGATAAATTATTTCAATCAAAAAATGTCAAAGAGATGTAATTAGTTACTTTTCATTAAAACAGCTAAAAGGATACATTCTAAAAAAATAAAACAATAAAAAAAAAATATGTCACTGAGATGAATCGAACCTAGATAGTCAGCATAAAGCAAAATAAAACCCAAGCTGTTTATCCATTCAGCCACCACGTCACACGATGTAAGTGATAATTTTAATGTACTATTTAAAAAAAAATTGCTCGATTATAATGACTTTGCTATTTACGAACGCGCTCGCTATAGTCTTATTGTTTACGTTTGACGCTGTTAAAATGCTATCAGTTGTAATAAAAACTAAAATAATTTGAATGATATTATATATTATTATTATTATTTAATATCTGGGACTTTTACATTTCATAATAAAAAACCACAGAAACTATTTATAACTAGATTTTTCAAAAAGAAATACCGAATCGAGGACGCGGGCAAGACGCCATTTTGAATTTTTGTTTTTGCTGGTCACGTGATTACTTTATCAAATACTATTGGTGGAACAGATAAAACTCACTGCTCAATTATTATATATGTTTTTGGTAGCTTTTAATCTCTTCAAGATAACAACAAATTATTTTTTTTGTTAAAATTTAATGTTTCCTGTTATTTACTAAATATAATGGTTTAAATGAATTTTATCTATGTACGTTAATGCAACTATTAAATATTTTTTACCCGAATGTCCTAGGTACATGATTAAGGTATGTAATATTTATCCAATACATTAAGATATACCAAGGGACGAGGCGTGAGTATTTCCGGTCATAACTCTTACAAAAAAAATATTTATGTGTTTATGTTATATACAAAACACAAACGAACGTACATTTATATACTTCTATAAATTATTAGACTAACAACATATACGATTTATATATAAATGAATGTTATATATTTAAACACAGTACCATTATATAACATTTTCTATATGACTATGACCGGCAACAATCACGTCTCGTCCCACACATTACATTTATGTATTTCTACAGAGCCCAAAGATGATATCATGATTTCAAATATCATGCTTGGGGGCATCCCTTGTAAGTTAACAGGGAAATCAAGAGTTACTTTAAAACTGTGGAGAGATGCAGATTGTGGAAGGTAGGTTAATCATTTTATTAAACGTTTGAATTAGTACTGTTTTGAGATCAGAGCGGTTCTAATGAAAAGGCAAGTTAAGCGTGTGACTTGCATTAAATAATACGCCCCCCCCCCCCAAATCCCTACCACCAAACCCCAAGTCATGATTTTTAACTTGCAGTAACCAAAAACAACTGAATTACACATTCTGACAGTCTTACTTAAATAGCTCAGTGAGTTGGGTTCGTGTGTACAAGTAAACATCCTGTAGGTAACGGTGATCGCGACACTATCCAATTGTATTCTGCACGATACTAAAACAGCGGATCTCAACCTTTTTAAGCCACTGCGGGTACAATCACGCGTAAATTTGCAAATGCATGTACTTATTTTATTAAAGAGCTTACCTTGCTATACTTGATCACTAGAATTTTGGTGATCAGTCACGAAGCAAACAGGTGACCTGCTTAAAACTCTTGGCTGTTTAAAAACGAAAATTATGTGTTTCTGCGTGTCCCTGCATAATCTTACCCGTACCCCTTGGGGTATGCATACCACCGGGTGAGAACTGTGGAATTAGAAACACTTTTTTTTTTACCATGGGTCATCATATGGACTCTAAAGAGGTAATAATATTTTTTTTATAATCTCCTCACTAGTACTCACACGTGATTTATAATCTACTCACTAGTACTCACACGTATTTTATAATCTACTCACTAGTAAACACACGTGTGTTATAATCTACTCACTAGTACTCACACGTGATTTATAATCTACTCACTAGTACTCACACGTGTTTTATAATCTACTACTAGTAGTCACACGTGTTTTATAATCTCCTCACTAGTACTCACACGTGATTTAAAATGTAC
Source organism: Bulinus truncatus (assembly GCA_021962125.1). Lineage (NCBI taxonomy): Eukaryota > Metazoa > Mollusca > Gastropoda > Planorbidae > Bulinus > Bulinus truncatus. The sequence goes on from JAGDYQ010000092.1 coordinate 254,109, forward strand.
TCACTAGTACTCACACGTGTTTTATAATCTACTCACTAGTACTCACACGTGTTTTATAATCTCCTCACTAGTACTCACACGTGTTTTATAATCTACTCACTAGTACTCACACGTGTTTTATAATCTACTCACTAGTACTCACACGTGTTTTATAATCTACTCACTAGTACTCACACGTGATTTATAATCTACTCACTAGTACTCATACGTGTTTTATAATCTACTCACTAGTACTCAGACGTGTTTTAGAACAAAAAAAAAGCGAGTTTAATCAACACATTTTATTTACGTTGCTTTAAAACTTTCATTTCATTTAATTTTAAATTTTTTTCATCATTCAGCCCTCCTGCATCAATTCGATCAAGTGAAACAGAACTTTAGTCAAAGAGGATCGACAGTTTTAGTAAACATGTTTTGGAAGTACTCACACAGTAAGGAAGCAGGGTTGAGATGTGATCAAGTTCATAAGTACAAATAATTAGAACATCAATTTGTCTATCAATTTAAGTAAAAGTAATCTCACGCAAGTACTTCTCCATGTAAACAATAGTTTAAATCATACACAATACTTTGAATTCAATTTTGAAACAGTTAAATAAACTACGATAGTACAAAGTTTAGTAAAGTAAATGGACTGATATGTGACATAAAACTGTAACATGTTCCCCTCTGCCCCGTTCTTTCTTTTCTTTTTATATTTTTCACAAATTCTTTATTCAATAAATTCTCGTTTGTGTTTTTGTGTTGTTTTTTTTTTTCTTTTTGGAGGTCGGGGTATTGTATAAAAAAAATATGTCAACATTTTAAGGTAATGGACCTTTCTCACATGTATTCCTGCGCGTCAGCTGTCTTTGTGAAAAGATTATAATGGGCTTCCGGTCGTTTTGTGTTATTGATATTTAAATACTTGATTAATACTTAGCTCGATAAATTCTATTAATTTTCGATTATTTTTTCTACATTTTCGTCTAATCTAAGATATAATGAGTTTAAATTTATTACCAAAATTTAACTTTTCTGACGTTGACAAGTTTTTAAAGTCACAAAATGTCCCGATATCAGATTATGTAGAGACTTGTGTAGGTACTTATGTAGAGAATTATGTAGGTACTTATGTAGGGACATGTAAGGTCATATGTAGAGACTTATGTAGGAACTTATGTAGTGACGTATGTGGAGACTAATATAGGGACTTATGTAGTGACTTAAATAGGGACTTATGTAGGGACTAATGTAGAGACTTATGTAGGGTCATATGTAGGGACTTGTGTAGGGTCATATGTAGGGACATATGTAGAGACATATGTTATATAGGGACTTATGTAGGGGCTTATGTAGGGACTAATGTAGGGACTTATGTGGGGTCATATGTAGGTACATATGTAGGTACTTATGTAGGGATTAATGTAGGGACTTATGTAAAGTCATATGTAGGGACTTATGTAGAGTCATATGTAGGGACTGATTTAGGGTCATATGTAGAGTTTATGTAGGTACTTATGTAGGGATTAATGTAGGGACTTATGTATGTTCATATGTAGGGACTTATGTAGGGTCATATTAGGGACTAATGTAGGGACTAATGTAGGGACTAATGTAGGGACTTATGTGGGGTCATATATAGGGACTTATGTAGGGTCATATGTAGGGACTTATGTAGGGACGTATGTAGGGTCATATGTAAAACAGTAGGGAGCTTTCAGCTAAACATTTCATTATGTGAAAACTATTTTTTTTAATAAGATCGATATAAAATATAATGTAATCTACGCTTTTATAAACAAAGCGGCCATATTTTATTACTGTATCTTTTTTAACTCATTAGTATAAAATAAACAACTAATTCTACTTAGGATCCACCAAATGCTGTTATAAAACACTAATCAATACGTCAAAAATCAGTAGTTCATTAATAGTTGTAGTAGCAAATGAAATTTTTTAGCATCGTGTAAAACACAATGACCAGCGAAATTTTATCTTATGAGAGGAACATTTAATATATGAAAGCATTGGATTATGTTGGTCATAGTTAAACATGTTATTATTATTTATTTAAAATGAAAATTAAAACTAATTGTGTGTTAAAGATTATTTTTACTGATATTTTGTATGTGTAGTCTTTATGAATGTGTTAAGCTGTGACTAAAATGTCTATTTTATGTCTATTTTATGTCTATTTCATGTCTTTTTTATTACATTAATGATTAACGTCATTGTTTTGCCGTTTATTCTGTACATTTTTTATTTTTTTTAAATACATCTATACAATAGTTCTATCACTACCAAGTTCTATCATCTTTGATTTATATACCGTGTTAATATTTCATTTAATTATGATTTCTTTACCATTTAATATATTTTAGGGTATAGTTTAATATTTTACATTTGATTCTAGTGTTCTGCAGGAGTTTATTATTGTTTGCGACTTTATTGGTGACGATATGAACAAATTAGTTGTTACTGTGCTGTATCGATTTTAGAAATGTGTATTTTGAATACCTGAATGTTGTCAATGTTTACATGGAAACTGAATGAATGTTGATGTAGTAAATTAAAGGATTAACTTGTGGTAATAAGAATATACATTTATTCTTAACATTTACCTTATTGCACTGTACAAGGGATATAAACATTGTCAATTGATGTAACCGTTTTTTAAATATATGTTGCATAATAAATTTTATTTTAATTGCTTTAAAAATCGTCTCTAACTATTTATTATTGGAGTAATGTTAATAAAAGTGAAGCCATTCTGTCTCACTGCATTTCATTGCACATTACAACTAGTTTTACCCCATTATATTCTCAATGAACAATAATACGTTTTGTTTAATTCAGCAAATTGATACGGTTCTGAACTATAGCTACTTTGAGGTATTATTACTGGGGGGACACTAGGGGAGGATTTGGATTTGGTACTCAAACACCATACCTGTATGGTAGCAGATTTACCCTGCGACCTTGACAGGTATCGATAAATTAAAAAAAAAAAGTCATTGACATGTAAATTGTCTTCCCTATTTTGAGTACTTATTCATAAAATCGCATTTTATAATCATTTAAGGATGAGTCGTTTGTATCTTAGATTGTATAAACCACTAAAGATTATATAAACCACTAAAGATCATATAAACCACTAAAGATCATATAAACCACTAAAGATAATATAAACCCCTAAAGATCATATACACTAAAAATTATATAAACCACTAAAGATCATATATATAGGACAGTTTTATTGCCTCCCATAACAACAGGTACTGGGTTGTTTCCACACTCGTTATACCTCTATATACATAAACAATAAAGTGAATGTAATTTTGTCATTACTGTTAGAATTTGTTTACAATCCACAAATATTTTTTGCTTACTTAAATAAATGTACATTGTTAATGTAGCCGATATGTGTTCGTGACTACAGTACTCTATTCAAAACACTTTTACGTAAATATCTACTGACTACATATATAGCTATTGCTAATTTTGAGAAGATAAATACCAAATTGTATTTTGTCATTTTTCTTTTAAAGTAATGTCTTTGTCTAGACTTAAATTTTTGTGTTGGTTTTAAAAATAGCCTCATAATGTTTGTAGATTTCATAAGTTGAACAAAGACGAAATATTTGCATAGTACTAATACAACGAATAACATTAATTGCATTTTAAAATTGAATAGAGGAGCAGATAACGACCTGAACATTTGTCGGGGAGGGGGGGAGCAATCCCGGAGGAGACCCTACTTCTTCCTACACTTTCAAAAAGTTTTGTTTTCTATAAAGGAAACAATGCATCTGGGGAGGTCAGTTTGGGGGAGAAACTGGACAGACGTTTTTTTTTTTTTTTGTCACAGCTTTCCAGATGCAACAGATTATCTGGCTAAGGCACTGAATGGACAAAAGAACAAATCGTAATATACAACAAATAGTAACAAACGACAAATAGTAACAAACAGCAAATTGGAACAAACGACAAATAGTAACAAACAGCAATGTGACTATATCAGGAGCAACATTCAAATACACCTTAATACATTGTTGTTTGACTCAATCATATCATACAATCGTCAAGCCAACAATTGACTGAACAAAGGACTATGTTGAAATAATCTAATCAATAGAGTGGACTAAATGCCAACAGGTGAGATTGAACTACACTATTTAGGTCAACGTGGCTAAAATCGATTGATGAATCTCAACAGGTAGAAATTTAAATTTATAGGCAAGTTGATTTATTTCCACCCCTGTCACAAAAAGAGCATCGATTTTTATAGCTCTCTTCAGGAACCAATGAAATTGTGTTACGGCAGATACGGGGGCGTGTCTCAGAGGGAGATAGGTGTGGCCTATAACAGCAGCTTTAAGCTTTGGTCTGCTAGCCAACAAGACAATCATACGACATAACAAGTAGAGCTACTGTCCATGGTTCAGATTTTTGTTTGCAAACTAGGCGGCGACCGACTTAGCCATCACTCTCCCCACACTGCCGTTGGCTCTCATTCCCGTACATATTCAAATATTGAGAGCAAAGTTGATTTCTCGTGAGGGGGCGTCTATTATGTACTTTAGCCTAGAGTCCTTGCTTGGCTTGGGACGCCTATATTATATAAGAATTTCTCTGCAATAGTTAATAAAACCTTCTGGTGTGCCAAGATGGAAAATAGTTTATATTATATAATTTGTTGGGCATGTGACGTGAATTTCATTTTAACAAACCAAAATATGTGGGGAAATGGGAGGGGGGGGGGTAAATAACTCGTTATCATTATTGCGAGTTTTATTAAGAGTTAATTTGTGTATTCTAAGGTAGTTAGTGTTTGACCTTAAGATTGAGTGAAATGAACAGTTCAATGAAAGCATAAAATATGTACGGTTAGCCATGTATACAGTGGATGAACTATTTACTGATGAGTTTTAGTTGTTAGTTTATTTGGAAGTTCATTGGTTAGTTCATTTGTTAGTGCAGTTATTAGAGCATTTATTAGTTCAGTTGTTAGTTTAGTAGTTAGTTGTTAGAGCATTTGTTAGTGCATTTGTTAATTCAGTTGAATAATACAAATAAATTAAAAGCATTTCGTTATTTCCTAATCTTTCACACATTTTTTTGAGTTCGCAAAATGAAGCTTGTTTACGTTACGGAACAATAAAATAACTTGACATAAACAAGACATCCATTAAAAAACAAATACTGTAAAAAAATATTCAAATACACAATCTTTAGGAAATTATTGTAAAAGTTTATTAAAATAAATTAGAATACATAAAACCATTACTCAATCAAAGGATAATCAAAGAAAGGCACCATTACTATTTTACAACAAGTAACAAAAAATTTACAGAAAGTAAATCTCTATGTACATATTATCACAGTTTGTAGCCCCATAAATATTATAACACAATCAGTCATTCAATTATCATCTAATCACCAGTTACAAGCCAGACATCCTTACATCAGTCAAAACATCGAAACATCATAGAAGTTACAACACCTACACTAATACCGGTTCACAACTGAAATAAAAGTTACAGAATTATAAATCGACCTTCCTACTTCCTACACGCAATATACATACATGGTGAATGTTTCTTTTTGTCATTATAGCTAGGTTTAAATAAACCCAGATTACTCAGCGTGCAGAAACATCATTAAGATATGTTAAACAAATAATGCCATTGGTAGTGATTTAACTATCTATTTATTGGATTTAGTAAAGTTACTCTGATAGTTATGGTAATAATTATATAAAGTCGTAGGCTTAATAGCAAAACAATGTAATAAAAACTATGAATTTTTGTGTTTCTAAAAGCGTCAACGAGGTGCTGAACTTTTTAAATACAAACAAATGTACATTTTGGCATACTATAAAAGTAAAAACATTGTTTTTAAATCATTATAAACAGGTAAAAAATATTTTAATAAGTTTCTTGTAAATTTTAAATCTTTATTTTAATAGTATCATTATGTTGTGTTGTTAGTCGTAAAGCAATGTTAAAAACTTTTTAAGACATTTGTTGGCTTTTTTTAAAGAAACCAACATTGTGTATATATTACATGTATATTCTTAGCTCAATGTGTCATGAGTAACGCAGTAAGAATAAATGATGGTGACAATTGAATGACAATTATTTTTAAAAAAATGACCTAAATTGAAAAAAAAACATTTTAAATTAAAATTGCTTTATAAAAAAGGATTAAAACACTTAGAAACAAAGTTGAAACTTGCATACATTTAAAAAAGTGAAACATTAAACAATTGAAGATAAAATGATTGAAATGAAAAACGTATCAAATTAGAAGATATGATGAGTGGTGTTATCAAGCAGGTGGAAAAATAGTTTTCTGACATTTTTTTTGTTACATGTAACAAGTTGAAATAAAAATAGATATTCTGTAAAGATACTGATTAATGTTGTTCTTATGGAGAAATACTTTAAAAATTACTACTGTAATAATTAATTAGAGAGCTCATCTTGAGTCTGTGTGACACTATAAACCAGATCAGATTTGAACCGAACACTTCGTAGTTTAACTGTCATGGTACTTCTGTATGACATGATTCAAATGTCACCCACCAAACATTTTGAAGTTTTAGAAAAATTGACATTTGTTAATAATTTCAAGTATTGTTTCATAAACTTTTATTTGTAAAAATAAAACGTAAATTCAGTTTCTCTGGTGAGTGGCAAAGGGGAATAATATCTTGCAGAACTTTTATTGCTCTTTCTGCACAAACATTGCTACGTGGAGTGAGTATTGGAGATGTACTTTGAGACCAATGAGTTCGAAGACAGCGCAACCCTTTTGGATAATCATTAACAGCATGGAAAAGAAGTTCATATTGTTCAGCTTTGTAATGATGATCACTAAACCAGGCATCACTCCAATGTCCACATATAAATTCACACAATTTCTGAAGGTTCTTTCGTTCATCAGGCAATAGTATGAAAGCCAACAATGCAAAAATTGCTCGAGAGTTCCATCGGGCATTGCTGAGGCCAGGCAGTGCGCTAAAATTAACTTTTGGCATTTGTTGAGAACTCTTAAAATGCTTAAAAACGCAAATTAGATGGTGCAAAAATTTCATATCTCCCCAATCTATTTCCTGTTTTTCTAAAATTGGAGCACATTTCTTTGTTTTACTTTCAAAATCTTTTAATAACATTTCATAATCTTTAAGTATCTTATTTACAAATGGATAATTTATGTTAGGAGACTCAGTTGATTCACCGAGCAATGCATCACACACGTGTCTAAGAACACGATCAAGTATATGGTGCTGACAACCTATAAAGACCGGTGCAAACTCACCATGTTGAACAAACAGTTTCTGAAGTTTCACCACAACACCAGACTCCGACCCTGTATTAACATTTGTAGTGTCTGACACTATCATCTTTATAGCTGACCATAAGTTATATTCATCTAAAACTTTTTGAATGGCAGATCCGATCGTAGCAGCTTTGCCATCAGGTAAAACTAAGACGGCTAGCCTCACTTCTTTTGCTTCCTTTTTTAATACAACTACTTGGTGTTCTTTTTTCTTCATAATTTTACCATCAAAATGTAAACTTCATAAGCTATTACGCAAAGTATTTATTAATGTTTCTTTTAGTTTACTTGCTTCTCTGAATACAGCTCGATAGACACCTGACTGAGAAGGAGTTGCTATTTTTACGCCGGACTTATGCAAAATTTTGCTTATTAATGCTGCTCTTCGAACTGTTTATTTGTTTCCCAGATTGAACTAATGAAACTGCACTAGAAGTAGATTGCTGTTTCTTATGTGTGCTTTGATCCAAGCTTTCTGTGGATGACTGCATTGCATCAGCACCATCAGAGCTACTTTGAGAATTCTCGTTTTCACTTGAATCACTGGAACTTTCAAAACTGCTTTGTTGTTGTTGTGCCTCATTAATTTTGCAAACAATTTTCTGTTTTGACGGATGAATTGTACTTTGACTAGCAATTTTAGTTGTAGTATATCCCGTCTTACCTCCACTTTGAATTTGTATTTCGTAAAGTTTTTTGTCCTCAGCACATAACCATTGACCAGTTTTGTTTGTGACATCAAATAACTTATCAAACTGCTCCCGTATGTCACCCACAGGTTTTTTCAAATGAACTTCATACCTTTTTATTAAAGTTTCAATTTTTCTGCTCACTGATCGCAAAGACAGTATCGGGAAATTTAAAAAGCTCCATAATAGCTCTACTTCTTTCCTGAGTGCTGCAACTCTTTTCAATCTGGATTTTTCCATAGAGGCCAAGCCCATGTAGCGACCAATTATCATCCACTCTTTTGGCATTCTAGAATGTGAATGCAATGGCTCGATCTCGATTCCAATTTTGTTTCTTTTCTTAAGAGTGTTTTGAAATTTTTTCAAATTACTCGCCCATTTGTCCTTATTTTTAGCAACGCAAAGTGATGATTTTTTGTAAGACATTTTTAAGAATAAAATTAAGCAAAATTAAAATAATTATTCAAACTCAAGTATAATTGAAAAATCTAACATGGAGAACAGGAAATAGAATCTTAATGGTAATCAATAGGAGTAAAAGTGAACTTCAGTAAAAAGATCCAAATGGATTATTTTTAAACTAAAAAATGTTTTGGTGGGTGAACTTTTTCAACAAAATTGATGATTTTTTGTTGTATTTATTATTTTTATATAAAAGCTCATCAAAATCTGGCACGCCACTTGTAAAATTACAAAATTTGTTTTTTCAAGTCATATACCTACTGTCCAGTGACCTCTCTAGCATGGGCCGTCTAGGTCTAGCTCCGTTAAGACCGGCTGGGTATCATTCAAATCAGGGCTGTCTAGGTGCACATCTTGCAAGGCTGACTAGATACAATTCCAGCTGACTAAAATACATGTACCATTCAGACAGGTTACAGTCATTTCAAGGCCAACATGTAACAAACAATATCATGTACAACATAACTTCACAATGCTATTTTTTATATTACATTATACAACGTATTTTTTGTCTAAACTACACAACATCCCTCCAGATTGGTCATCGTTCCACACACACACACCAAACATCATGTGTGTGAATAAAACGAGTACATTGAGAATATAGAGCGAATTCAAAATAAACGTATCAAATTTATGTGCTGCACGTCACTCTAAAGCTGTTCACTAACACACACACAAGTTTTATACCATTCGCACGAAAATGTGCACAGACCCTTCCAAACATACACACCGACCTGAAGTCCGTTCACCTATTCTATGCTATCTTGACTGAGGCATCTAATGGTAGAAAAGATAATAAACTTATAAGTTTATCTGTCAGTATGTAAAATTGCAGAATGCGCCGATCAGATTACAAAAAAGACCGAGTTCTAGCTTGGGTCGTAGCACGTGTCTAACTTTTATTATTTTTTTTTATTTTGTATTGATTTGTGATAAAACAGAAATTTTGATTTTTTATTCATAGATTATTTGTTAGCACATGTAATATATAATGTATGCTTTGCTGTGGATATATTGAAATATGTTGTATATATTTATCTTAATATAATTTGTTGGTAATCTTTTTTGTGTGGGGGGTTGTATATCATGTTTTGGGTTGGAGTTATATGCTACATGTTATTAAGCTATATATTTTTTTCATATGTCCATTTTTTGTGAACAAAATGTTAATGTGTATATCCAACCTACGGGGACCTGGGTGAACCTCTCGCCAATGTGCCCCTAGACCACAAGTTGTTCAGTTGGGTTGTGACAGCACGCAATACACATACATGTAAATATATTGAAAATATTTTATTACAGAAAATTACACTTATATTTGGCTATATTTAATTTTTTTTAGTAAATTAAACATTCTAGACATTTATTTTTCAGTGCTGTAGTTTTCAGACGAATTTCAACAATTAATGCAAGCAAAATGAATACAACGGGTTTAAACGATAACAGTTTATATAAGGAAAATATCACATTACAGGATTACATAAATGTTAGTCAAGAAACTTATAAAATGCTGAGCCTGTTGATCAATGGCTTTCTTGGACAGTTACTCTCTATCACTGGCATATTTGGAAGTATCCTTAATATAATAATTTTATCACAACATGGTATGAAGGACACAACTAATATCATTTTGTTGGCACTGTCTGTTTGTGATTTAGTTTACTCGGTGACTCAATCTTTATTAATGGTTATAGCTATTTTAGTACATACTTTAATACCTTATGGCTTATATGCTGCTATGTACTATTACGTGTTTATAAATTCATGGAATGAATTAGCAGCAATGGTCAGTATTCATCTTGTGACTTTAGTTTCCATAGAAAGAATGGTTGCTGTATGTTTTCCATTTTTTGTCTCAAGAATAATAACACGATTTAATATCATTATTGCAATAACGAGTATAGTAGTTTTTGATATGATAAGAATAGCTCCTACTTTTTATACATATTATATAGCTTTTATTGATGTTGATAATACTACTGTTGTTTCAATGGAAATGATGGATTACTACTCTCAAAATTATGTCATCTTAAAACTCGTGCAAATGATCCTAAATTATATGTTTTATTTGTTCTTGCCAATATTAATAATTTCTATATGTAGTATTCTTACAATAATTAAAGTTTCATCTACATCCAAAGCCAAACGATATTTATCTTCAAATGACGCAATAGTTAAAAGGAAAAATGAAATGCGGTCAGTAAAAACTGTGTTAGTAATATGTCTAATAATTATGTTTTTTGTATTGATACCCATTCTATTGTACAATTTCTTCTTGCCACTCATTGCATTCCTAATGGCAAGTAATATTTCTATTATCTTGTATTGGGTAGTTAATATTTTGTTTCAAGTAAATGCCTCTTTTAATTTCCTTGTTTATGTAACAACCAGTCCAAAATTTAAAAAGACATTTTTACAATTGGTCTGTAAAAGAAATGAACAATAAATGTTATGTTTTTTTTATTACTGTCTGAATATTGCCGCAATCAGTTTGACATAAAAATAAAAAAATTAACACAATTAATTATTGTAAATAGACAAGTTCTTTGTAGTTTACATACCTTTTACAGTAAATGAGTTTTTAAAAATATGATTTTGAAAATAATAATAATTTCAAACAATGAGAACTTAACAAACAGTTCTTAAATGTTATTTGAAAATAAAACAATATTATTTCTAAGGTACAACAAAGTTACACTGTTTTACAGAAAATAATAAAATAAGTGGAGAGAAACTATTCATTGAAAATAAAATTTCGTAATGTATTATGGTTAAATACAGATATATGTTTGAAAATTTCTATATTATATTTAGAAATAATTCGTTGGGAACTCTACTTTTTTTTAAATGTGACTTTTTAAAGCGATTTTTTAAGTTATATGAAATGAGAATACTTTGTGAAAGGATGCCGTTTTTACAAAGAAAAGTTCGAATTTTTATGCGATTTTTGGTGGGACATACCTCGAATAAAAAATACACTCCAGTTTTTTTTAAGTGAAAAGTATCAGATAAGGAATATTTGCAAATTCTACATTACAATACATTATGTTTATAATTTTGAATCGTTAATTTTATCAGCATCTAGTGTAATTTAAAAACTAATTATTCATACAGATAGCATCAAAGTGCAATCCTGGTGTCAAAGTAAGGAATCTACTTTAGCCTTAAACTCTTAATGTATCTAGCCAAAAAACCGTTAAAGTGTGCAACAAACAACAGCAATTTGAGTTCAAATAGAAAAAATATATAAAGCGTAGGTGAACAGTATATACTGGTTTTAACAGTTTACATGTCACTACACCAATTAACATAGTGCAATAAAGAGATGTATATATATTAGGGGTATGACTAAAATGTAATATATAATAAAATATTTGGTGGAGCTTTGTATCACAAATAAAGAAAATATAGGTTATTTTTGTTTTGCATAAAAAAAAGTTCACCCTCCAATCGACACGACTATTTTATAACATACACATTATCAAATATTTCAATAAAGGTTTCACCATTACAAATAAAAGTGACATAAGTATAATAATGTTAAAAAGTACATTTCTTTTGTGCATTAGTAGAAGAAATTTAATGTTAAATTTTTCAATGGATTTGCAAGTGGAAGTAAATCTTGTATCAAATTAATTGCACGCTCTGCACAGATATTAGAACGCTTCGTTGGTATAGAAGTTGGATCTGTGGACCATAATGTCTTTAATGACTTCAAAGACTTTGTATGCTGCTTACAAGCTTATGATTAATTATCGAAGTCAGTAGTATAGAAACACTAGGAAGTGAACCAGATGTCAGCCCCCATACCACAGATGAAATCACATGCTGCAATAGCTGTTTGCAGATACTCATCAGAACGAATGATGACAAACAATAAATTGCCCTTGAGTTCCATCTCTCATTATTGATTTTTGGAAGTGATTGAAAATTTACTTTTGGTAAGCTTCCTCTAGTTTTGAAAATCCTGTAGCATTATGTTAAAGCCATGTCATCTCGCCAGCACTCTTGTTCTGATTTCTTTAGTGGTGCTCGTGCATTATCAAATGATGTTTTAAGTTGTTCACACTTTCCTGCTATTGTTAAAACAAATGAGTAGCTGATGTTTGGTGAAGTTGTTGATGTACTAAAATGATCATTTATGACATGTTTCAATATTGTATCTAGAATGTGGTGATATCATACAATGTATACAGCTTTTTCTAATCCAACTTTTTGAAATTGTTTCTGTAACAGTGTGAATGCACCAATTCTTCTTCAAGTATTTGCTGCAGTTGAGTCAGAGACAATCATTTTATTCATTGAGCACAGTTTTCATTCGGGAAAAGTGAATAGAAATGTAGTATGGCAGGCTAGGGCCCTAAATAACATGTAGAGCCAAAGAAAGAAAGAAAGATAGTTTGTTTTTTTCCATTGAATATTGTCTATTCTTTTGCAATTGCCTGCTGAAGAACAGCGAGTCTGACCTCCCTTTTTTCATATGTTTTATTTTATATGGTTTTTCCATCAAATTGTAAAGCACCAGTGTTCTTTTTTATTAAAGTTTTCCTTTAAATACTTTGTAATTTTTCTCCTTCTTTCATTAGACCTTTGTAAATGGCGCTTTGAGTTGGAGTAGATATGCAAACTCCAGTTCCCGACTTTTTGGAGCTTCTTTGTACTCAATTTTGCTGCAGTCATTAAACGCACTGAAGAAGAAGTTTTTTGTCTTATAGACTTTAATAGTTTCTCATTATCTTTACTACTACTGGAACACTGTTCTTCGCAAAATCTTCTTTACTCACATAATCTTCTGTATCCGAATTTGGTAATACACTTGATTCAACACTTTCTTCAGTAAAGATATCTATGACTGGCACTTTCCCTTAAAATAATTTCATTTTTCTTGGGTAAATCTTTAGTGATTCATCTTCAATAGCTTACTTTTCCTTTTGTTGAAATCTGACGTGCATAGAAAATCTTTGTCTTCTCCGCACAACCACTATCCTTTCTCATCTCTTATATTAAACATCGCTGTGAAATCATAGTTTCCAGGACTTCTATTATGTCTTTCAAACTTCTTAACAACATTGTACGATCATGTCTTTTCTGCTTTTTACATCAGAAGCAATTGTTTTATATCTGTTCAAGATGTGTAGTTCCATTGGGACTTTCGCTTTTGATAAGACTGTTAACAGTCTTTGGTGATTTAATGCCTTTTCGGAAATACACTAGATTTGAAGTCCAAATTTTCTTGCTCGTCTCGGAAGCTGGAGCATTTTTGACAGAACTGCTCTGAGACAATCCAGAAATGACACAAATACTAATCATGCATTTAATAGTTGCCAACCGAAATACTGACGGTGCATGGAACAACAAAGAACAAAATTATAGTTAAAATACAAAATGCGGGTATGACATACGATTTACTGGGCGTGTGGTGGATGAACTTTTTTAACAGTTGAGGGTTGTTATTGATATTTTTTGTTTAGATATGATAAATATCCACTTGTGGCAGTATGGGGATAAAAAATAATGGAACATTTTTTTAGTCGTATGCCTAATATATATATACAAATATATATATATATATATATATATATATATGTGTGTGTGTGTGTGTGTGTGCAGTGCTTTTTTCTGGCGGTACGCACCAGAACGGCTTTCGAGCAACATTTTTTCCGTATTCAAAAATGTACTGCTTAGCCTACTGCACTATATGTTCAGTGTTATTTCTTTATAACACGACGGGCATTAATAGATGTTCCCGTAACTCTTTTTTTTTTAGGAAATAAGCACTGATGTGTGTGAATTTATGAGCTAAGAAATAATATATATTTTTTTTTTACTTTTTGTGCATTTTTATAAAAGATTATATAAATGTATCAGGCATTTCATTATCAGTACATCTTTTAAGATGCAATTGCAGAACCATGCATTGTAGGCAACAGTGTGCTTTTATTTATTTTATCTTTCAATTTTTATAATTCAATGTAACTAAATCAATGGCTCATAGCATGTTATTGAAATTTCTCAGAAAATATTTTTATATCACAAACAAAATGTACTTACTTTTATAAATAAAGTATATGATTTGTTGTAACTTTCATATAATTAAACCTAATGTTAAAAAAAGATGTGTTGTGTTAAATTAAACACAGATTAATAAAATATTTTTATCTATAATGTTTAATAATAGTGTTGTAACCCTCTTCTTCTAACACACGGCGCTGCGCAATTCGTCACCTGGACAGGTGTGTAAATAAAAGATGGGGGGTGAAACAACTGCCGCTCCCCCCCCCCCTCATCTGGCGCTAGCATCAGGACTATGCGTTGAGACCAGTCACGTGACCTGATTTGAGGGGGTTGGGATCTACTTCGGACTTTGGATATAAGCAGTGACTAGAGAAAAAGTGGACAGTAGTTACTTAGCAGTTAGAAAGTTATTTTTATAATAACGAGTTCGTTACCCTAACGTAACACGTTCGACTTGCTTGTACAGTAGTGATTTCTTCATCTGGATTTATTACTTTAGTTGTAGATTAAATGTTTAGTGAATTAGTAGTAATAAATAAAGTATTAGTTTAGTTATTGAACCCACGTGTCCTGTGTCATTCTGTGTATAAAGTTACAACAATAGCATATTGTGACACATTGTCAACACAGACACTGAGTTAAGATAAATTCAATGAAGAAATATCATGTCAAAAAGCATTTATAACAGTCATTTTGAAACATCAATAACAACATTTAACCTCAATTGAAATTAACAGAGCCGTCAGATTACCAAAACTATTATTTATTTAGACTGGATGTAAATATAATACAAAGAAAGTTTAAAGATAATTTAAACTTCAACAACAACTTTGATTTTCGATTCCAGTTCTTCCCTAAACATTGATTTTCGATAATAAATTGCAAAACTGAAAGAAAAATTAATTTTAATTATGAATTGTTGTTCACAAACAAAGGCTTTGTATAGCTACGATTACGTTTAATTAAGTCAGCTATATAGGAGAACATTGTTACAAAATACAAATAAGGAAAACTGTAAAAGAAATTCTTCAAAACGAAGGGGTCAGTAAACCCCAAATATAAAACTTGAAATAAAGTTAAGTTATGCAATGGAGTAAATAGGTGAATGTGGGGGTGGGGGAGCTGTCCGCCCCGATTGCCGTAATACTGGTTTAGAATATGAACTTAATTTGAATGAAATTGTTCAAATTCTAAATCGCTATGTTTTCGAATTAAAAATTTCTTTCAATAAATGTTGTAATATAAATTATATTCCACAAAAAACACTTTTGTTCCTTAAAAAATTTGAATCCGGCATGAGCGACATTTATTGCCGTACTTCGGTACATTGGAGGTTGGGCATTTACCGTGCTTAACATGACATTAATCATTCTAATTCCAAATCATAATTCCGCCATCTTGGCCACTCTCGCTTGCATCACATGCCCACTACGTCACAAAACATACAACAACAATTGAAATGCTTTGACACATCAAGACAACTGACAAACAAAAAACATATTTAACATAGCATAGTCCTCATGCAACCTTGGACGCCGACATTCTCTGCGAGGTCTAATCTGGGTCTCCGAGTCGACTCCTGCAGTCCACGTTGTTTGGTGGTGATTCCTGCGGTCTGCAGATCTCCGACTCAGACAGTGAGCTAGCCTCGTTGGAATCTTCAGTGGTTATGTGTAATGGTGAAGTGATGATACCCCGTGGCACACGGGTATCCATCATTTAAAAAGGCGTGACCTTTGGTCTCAGATGAACTCTGTTTCTTTTGTAGATGCCGCCATCTTCTCACTTTATGGTGTAAGACTTCCCCGCTCTTTCTCGATTGATGACTTTTCCAGGTCTCCATCATTTCCTCTCTAGGTCTTGAATGTACACCGGGTTGTCTTCTTTCAAAACAGATGAATCTCGAGCTCCTTTGTCATATTGTCTCTTCGCCTGCTCTTGGTGTTTAGACTTTTCCCTTCAGAAGACATCGGGGTACTGAATTCTTAGCGGTGTCGGGGATCAACGTTCGAGATGTTCTGTATAACAGTACATGTGCAGGGTTCAGACTCGTATCCTTCCTGGGCGTGTTCCGCAGTTCCAGAAACGCAGTGGCTTCGAATACGACCGGGTGTGTTTCGTATTTTTTTTTCCGAGACACGACCAGCAAACTTTGATGACGTCACTAAACAGATAGAACTCTTATGATTTAAAGTTATTTTCTTTTCGCGGGTACGAGTAATTTTGTCTACTTATACATTAAAATTGCAACTTTGCTTGTGTGTCCTCCTGGCACAGTGGTGAAACCGTTTGGTCGGTGACTCATTTTTATGCTGACTATATCCAGGTTCGATTACTCTCAGAAACATAACTT
This sequence comes from Bulinus truncatus, assembly GCA_021962125.1. Lineage (NCBI taxonomy): Eukaryota > Metazoa > Mollusca > Gastropoda > Planorbidae > Bulinus > Bulinus truncatus. The sequence continues at coordinate 270,957 of JAGDYQ010000092.1, forward strand.
TTTTTATTGTGTTTTTTTTTCAGAATGTATCCTTTTAGTTGCTTTAATGAAAATTAACTAACTAGATATCTTAGACATTTTTTTAATTGAAATAATTTATATTTTAGGATGTTGTAAAAAAAAAAAAACAACAACTAATTAGGTTTTTTTTAACTATTTCATAACTTAAAAAAAATATATTTTGAAAATATGTATCAAAGCTGAACACAGAGGCGTAACAATTTTAAGGGAGGGGGGTCCAAAATCGAAAGTCCCGCCGGGCTCCAGCTTGAGGGAGACCCCAAAATTATTTTTTACATTAAATATTAAGTACATAATCTCATGTCATGGTATCGAATGTCAAAATGCAAGGCCCCCAAATCCTAGGTTCGGCAATGGCTTTACAATAGTTTATCTTCCTGCAAAGGCTTTGCAGTGTATAGCTAGTCCTATGGCTAAATATTACATAACTTTTCCTTACCATCATTTTTGCGTCACACTTTAAAAAATTCAGAGACGCCTACATATTTCAAATTTACTAAATAATAATAAGATTAAGAAACGAAAATAGAGGGGATGGGGAAGCATTTATATCCGAGAATCGAACCAAATACTGACGGAGACGAATTAACGAGTGTTAGCTTTCTCCGATTATTAACAGCAAATGACGTCATCAAAGTCTGCAGTAAATAAGATTTCTCATTCATTCTGTTTACTGACGTCATCAAAGTTTGCTGGTCGTGTCTCGGAAAAAAAAATACGAAACACACCCGGTCGTATTCGAAGCCACTGCCTTCCAGAAATGCCTCATATTAGTTGTCACCATTCCGTTAAGCCTTCTTCATGAGATTCTTCACAATTTTGACAGCAGCGTCATCCTTTCCTTGTGATTCCAGGGTCTGACTTGACGTGAATTATGTTCCATCTTTCGGTGAAAAAAGCGAACTCCCTCGACGTGAACTGGGGTCCACCAATACCTTTGGACCGCCGAAGCGAGCAAAATGTCCTTTAAATTTTGTTATAATGGCTTTTGATGTTGCGGTTGTGAGCCAATCGACTTCAATGAAACAGGAAAAATAGTCAACAGAAACCAATTACAGTCTGCCTTGAATTTCAAAGATATCAGCCCCAATCTTCTCCCAGTGCAGGTTCTTTCATGGTGTTGCCACAGTGTCTCTCGTACGTTTCTCGGTTTTTTTCTTGGCATGCTTCTGCGAGTTGTTTTACACCGGCCGCGATCCCAGGCCAAAAAATTACCTTTCTCACCCGTCTTATCATGCTGTCATACCCCAGGCATGAGGCGTATAATTTTCTTTTTATTTCAAGGTGAAGAGTCGCAGGTATCAGCACTCTCTAACCCTTTAGAATAACTCCATCCTGGATACCCAAAGTGTCAGCAAAATCAAAATATGGCCGGTGCTCAATTTCAATATGAGACTTTTTGTCCGGCCACCCTTTCTGTATCCTCCACATCAACACTTGTAAAGATGGGTCAGATTCTGTTTCTCTTCTGACCTGCTCTAGCAGGGCATCTGGCATATCAATATTTCGCGCCAACCAATTCAATTAATTTGTAGATAAAACCACATCTCATCTTTTGCAAATTACATTTTACTCATCAACGCTTACTTAGGATTAACGGTGATTTTGTTTTCATTTTTACTTACGATACTGGATGAGATGTTTATCTCTTACATCTGATAAACCGCTGAAAAGACGATATCTGTATTGTCCTTATTTTATCCCAGCCATATTGAAATAGATATGGGAGTCATTTGTAGGTGAACGGAAAAATCTCGACATTGCCGTGTATATGTTACCGGCAATGTGTAAAATCCGGCATTCTATATAATGCATAGGCAATGTATAGAATGCCTGAATTTTTCAGGCAAAAAATAAAATAATTGCTCATTCATATATAGCCTAGGTATTCTATAGAATGTCGAGTTCCCGTGAGGCAAAGTATGTAACTGGCCTACATCCGCCATTTTTACCGCCACTGATGTTGGCGTTGGAGCATGTGCCTTTGTAAGCTGATTGAACGTTATTGTGAAACATCGTATTGCCGGTACGAGGTTCCACTTCCATACCACAAACAATATTGCCATAATTATTTTCACGACGTCACTGTATATCATTTGGCTGAGATTCCACAGACATTCTCCCATAGTTTCTGACACTTTGCCTAAACGATACTATTCATTCTATACAATGCCTAGGAAATTTTTTTTATTAATATTTTATACTTTGCCTAAAACCATCAGGAATTCTATACATTGCCTAGGCATTCTATATAATTCCGGAATTTCACAAATTGCCGATAACATATAGATACAAAATTATGAAAAATTATTGAAAATAAAAAATAAAATTATAAAAAAATATTTTATAAAAAACAACGTTTTTCTTGCGTACTAGAAAGCAGAAAATAATTTACGAATAAATTGGTTACAAGGTAATAGACTTTATAAGGTCTTCTAATTTTTATAAAACGAAAAACTTTGGGTGCATGAATTTTATATTATGTGAATGTTTGTTTTACAATGCTGAAATTTTGTTTAAGAGAATGTATATTTCAATTCGTTTATTGCACAATTATTGCAATATTAACAATTAAATCCCAAAAGAATTATTACAGAAGGTTTTCGAAATATCACGATATTGTAGATCAATTGTTAGAACTTCTATAACAAAATGCATTTGAGTATGTACAATTAATTCTAGTGTCGTATAACCTAAACTTCTGATATATAATGTAATACTTGTAAAGTCAATTGAATCAATATATTAAAATAGTGAAATTATATTAAACAGGTTTTCATTTATAGAAATTAGAGTATGTTAGAAAGGTCTGGATGTTTGTATTCATGCGCCCAACGTTTTTCGTTTTATAAAAAATTAGAAGCTCTTATAAAGTTTATTACCATGTAACCATTTTATTCATAAATTATTTTCTGCTTTTTAGTACGCAAGAAAAACGTTGTTTTTTATAAAATATTATTTTATAATTATATTTTTTTTTCTACTTTTTAGTTTTTTATTGGTCAAAATTTGAAATCGAATAATTTTATTCCAGAACCTTGGATTGCAATACAATTATTCCTACTTTAAATGCGCAATTTAAAGACAAATTAGATTTAAAGTTGTGTACAATGTCCTTACCTATGATAATTCTTCTTTCCTTCATTTTTATTGACCCCGGAAAGACAAACAAGAAGTTAACCCGGAAAGACAAACAAGGAGTGAAGTTAATAAATATATTCTTTCTACAACCACAATAATTTTATTTTCGAAAAACTCATCAATTCATAATGAAATAGTAAGAATATTACATTGTAATCGGGTTCTGAGCTATATTGAAAGTATCAGAGCTATAGCTAATCGGCAAGTGGTCTAAAATTGGATTGCCGAATTCCCGGACAGACAAACAAGAAGTAAAGTTAATAAAAACGTTGCAAAAAAAATGTGACAATGTCATTTAATGAATAATTGTAACTAAGTTAAACGATGCAAATAAAGTCTAATTCTTTCAGAACTAGAAAGCATAAAATAAAAATAAAAAATTAAAATTAAACTTTTTAAATACATAAGCTTTCATAAAAAAACAAATCAGTATCCATATCTTTCAAATATTTTTATAAATGATCATTAACAAAATAAAACATTTACATCACTAGATATGTAGCAATAAATAAAAATTATGTATATCATTGTCCTAGCATACTAGATTTTTTATTTAATGGCCGTCTAGCGATTGATGTTTTGCATTCACATACGAGGAAAATTTCAGATACGAGCAAGTCGGCCGGCTGAACACGACCAGTTTACTGTGCCTAGAGCGTCTCGCATTTTCCTGTATCTCAGTCTGTGTGCTTGTTTGCCTCGCTGTCGAAGTTATGCTAGCGTTTTGTGCATTTTTAGAGCATTTTCTAAAAAAAAAATGCTCTATTGTCCCCGTTTTGTCTGTCCGTGTACACACTAGATCTCAACAACCATAAATCCTAGACCCATGATGTATATATCATTTTGTAGGTCTTGGCCTGTCAAGAAATGACTTTTTTTCATTTCGCGATCTGACCTCTCAGGGCCGTAAAAGGGGCCTTAGTACTGTTTTTTACTATATAAGCTATATTAATAAAGGAGCGCTGTGTCCCAGCAACTATAAGTCTTAGACCCATGATGTATATATCATTCTGTAGGTCTTGGCCTGCCATGTGTACATCAAAAGTTCATTTTGCGATAGGACCTCTGAGGGCCGGGCTTCAGAGCTCCTAAGGGGCTTATATATTATATATACACCTTGTACGTTCAATAACCCGTTCATTTGGTGCGAAATACTGCAGCACGTAGTTTCACCAAGATTTATTAAGAAACTCATCAAATGAAATAGTAAGATTGTGTTCTGAGTTTAATTGAAAGTATCAGAGCTATGCAACAATTGACGGAGTTTTCGGACGATTAAATGACTATAATTTCGAATGTTTTCAATTATGAGTCCTATTTCAGTAACCACAAACCACTTGTAGTTAGATTTAAGAGACAATAATTTTTTTTCAAATATAAAGAAACGTCTTTATAATTTTTTTTTACAAATATATGCATTACACAATTGAATTTATAAACATTTCCAAAATGTACAAATATTTACTGAAAGCTAACAAACGTACTGATACATAACACGAAAATGCGCTAACACGTCCTGTGTCCAGAACGGAACAGGCTTAATTGCTTGTTTTCATATCACATTTATTTTTATAACCTTGGGCTCGAAGAAAATAAGTGGAAAGGTCGGTGCTCAAAAGAAGCGTGAAAACATAGTAAAACATCAGCAATGTGCTCGAGTGTCTGACTGGCGAGGCAGTACGGGCGTAGTACTTCAACGATATCGATTGTGCTTAAATAGAAGGAGTCGATGATGGGTATAACACCAGATGAGGGAATTACAAAAATTTCTAAGCTCCGCCACCATACTCCTCCGTCAGCATCTTTCTTAACATCTAGTCAATAATACACTTGATAAAACCAGTTTAATTCTTTAAATTATCTTTTATTATGGTTATTTTTTACAATATTTGCCATTTATAAAAA
>JAGDYQ010000092.1:278523-429446 GCA_021962125.1 Bulinus truncatus
CTCCCTCCCTAACCCCCTCTCTCTCCTCCTTTCTCCCTCCCTCCCTTTCCACCTCTCTCTCTCTCCCTCCCTCTCTCCCCCTTCCTCCCTCCCTCATTCCCTCTCTCTCCCTCCCTGCCCCCCCTCACTTTTTATCTCTCTCCCTCTCTCTCTCCCTCCCTCCCCTCTCTCTCCCTCCCTACCCCCTCTCTCCCTCCCTTCCTTTCTCTCTCCCTCTCCCTCTCCCCCTGCTCCCTCTCCCCCTACTCCCTCTCCCATCTCCCTCTCTCCCCTCCTTTTCTCCCCCCTGTCCACCCCCTCCCTCCTCTCTCCCCTCCTGCCCTCCCTCCTACCCTCCTTTCCTCTCTCTCCCCCCTGCCTCCTCTCTCTCTCTCTTTATCTCTCTCTCTTTATCTCTCTCTCCCTCTCCCCTCTCTCTCTCTCTCTCTCTCTATATATATATATATATATATATACTTATTATTATGGTTTCACACTTCTTCTAAAATCCTTCTTCATTCCTTTACCTTCCTCAAACTGTACACATCAGAGAGCATGAAAAAACAAAAACAATTCTTTGCATCACAAAGGCACAATACAGCACCAGCGCGCAAGTTCTATTCGATCATAGGGAAATGACGTCACAGAGGAATTTTATTTATGGCGCCGTCGAGATTACTTTAATATAGTAAAATACTAAAATAAAAAAAAATTAATTACAATTAAACTACCCATCGATATGAAACGAAACCTGTCCTATAACCTTTCCCCATGTAATTATGTGTATGTGTAACAAATTTCACGTTATTTGTTTGTCTGGATCTTGAGTTATAAGGGAACAGACAGACAGACAGACAGACAGACAACAAATGCGTCTTATAAGTATAGAGATATATATGGCCCCATTCTACACCTTGTACGTTCAATAACCCATTCATTTGGTGCGAAATACTGCAGCACGTAGTTTCACCAAGATTTATTAAGAAACTCATCAAATGAAATAGTAAGCTTGTGTTCTGAGTTTAATTGAAAGTATCAGAGCTATGCAACAATTGACGGAGTTTTCGGACGATTAAATGACTACAATTTCGAATGTTTTCAATTATGAGTCCTATTTCAGTAACCACAAACCACTTGTAGTTAGATTTAAGAGAAAATAATTTTTTTTCAAATATAAAGAAACGTCTTTATAATATTTTTTTTACAGATATATGCATTACACAATTGAATTTATAAACATTTCCAAAATTTACAAATATTTACTGAAAGCTAACAAACGTACTGATACATAACAAGAAAATACGCTAACACGTCCTGTGTCCAGAATTGAACAGGCTTAATTGCTAGTTTTTTTTTTTTTTTTTAAATACGTCATGTTAAACCTGATAAATTATAAAATTATAAAAAAAGAACTGTTTGAATAGGGGTGTAGGGTTGGGAAAGGAGTGTTTAATGGGGGGGGGGGGAGAGGTAGGGAGAAGTATCACGTGGTATTGTTAACAGGGTGAACATGCAGTTATACTAAATGCCTTTTTTTGTAATTTTGTACATTGAGACCCACTGCGATTCGGGCATGTCTTGAGTGGAAGGGGGTGGCGGGCGGGGGAGGGAGGGAAGGATGGGTGTGGGGCTGAGTGAAAGAGAATTGATAAATTATTAAAAAAAATAACTATTGAGAAAGAGTCCTTTAAAATATTATGAATGAATTAAGATTAGTCAATGATATGGTGTTGTGAGCGCATCACCATTTTTAACTCCAACTGCGTGCCAAATAGCCGGTCCGGGTACCGGGCCTGTTCAGCTAGTCTATATACATAATCGTCTCACATAGACGGTAGACCGTACTGGCGTACGTTCGACCGTCTGTATAAAAATAGTCTTGGAAATTCCAAAATTATAGAAACTGAAAAGAGACAACTTACTAAATGAGAGTATGTTTGGTGCGCATTTTGTTTATCAAATGACTCTTTCTTAAATAAAAATGAAATAGAAGCCATTTTTGTGATTTTGTGACTGTGGTGCCAATAATATGTAAGTCTGATGTAAAGAGAGATAGATAGATAGAGATAGATTGAATATAGAGATAGATAGAGATACATATATAGATTGATAGATACATACAGAGAGATAGATAGATAGATAGATAGATAGATAGATAGATAGATAGATAGATAGATAGATAGATAGATAGATAGATAGATAGATAGATAGATAGATAGATAGATAGATAGATAGATAGATAGATAGATAGATAGATAGATAGAGATACATAAAGACAGATAATGAAGAACTGTTTGGAAATGAGTCCTTTAAATTAATATTAATGAATAAAGATTTTAACTGATATGGAGTAGTGTGCGCAAATTACTTAAAGTTGGATGTTAGATTCAAAGTTTAATAGTCGTGGGTTGTTTTTATTAAGCTTCTGTATCCATAATGAGGATTATTTTCTTTGGGATGAATTATATAAAATGCTATTTTTTGTACATAGACTGATTGTTAACGCGCTCAAATATATCACCATCAACTCCAACTGCGTGCCTAATAGCCGGTCCGGGTACCGGGCCTATGTTTACTAGTTATATTATAATGTGTTAAAATGAACGCGATATATTTATTGTCGGAGAACTTTAGATTGCGATCGTTTTCTATTGATAATTTTTAAATGCTATCTGTTGTAAAAGAAAATAAATAGATTATTTAAATGGTAGTATTGTATTGCTTTGTAATATTATACTTTACCGCCTCATATTTAAAACAACAGAAACCATTAAAACTGTAGATTAAAAAACATTTTATCGAAACAAAGACAAGAAGACATTCCCATTTTAAATTGGGAAACGGTATTCTTACTTTAAAAAAAAAAAAAAAAAAAAATTCTTACTTTCGGCAATGGCGGCGTTAAAAAAAAAAAAAAAAAATTTAATTTAATTAAAAAAAAAAAAATTCTTACTTTCGAACTTCAGCAGACAGACGTGCGGCTTGAAATAATTATATAGGCTAGATTTATTTGCATTACAGTGTTTTACAATCTATCTTTCTTTCTGCCATTCAGCATGTCTGTCTACGTATGCATACATCTATTTCTTTTTTTTCGTTTAATATATTTAATTTCTTGTAAAAAAAAGTATTCCAAACTTACCAATAAGTTATCTCTTAACGGAATCTTGTTTTTTAAATGGAAGTTTGACATCTGTCTCTTTATTTCTTCCATTTCTTCCATTTTACAGGACACCACTATCACACATAGAACAAGCAGCAATTTAATAATGATCATTTCTGTAGCGTTTATCTTAAAAAAGAAAGCAGGTCATTTATTGTTTTTTTAATCCAAAGTAATCAATTTTTTATCATCTTATTTTACTGTAGAACTTATTCTAATATATTACTAAATTATTCAACCCGTTAGATATTTTTGAATAGCTAATTTTTAAGCTAATGCATGATAGCCATGTATCTCACTAAAAAAAGAAACATTTTTTTTTTAAATACATAATGGCTTATCTCCATTAGACAATAAAAAAAATTCTCGGTAAGCTTAGAAATAAATCAAAACTGTCCTAATAAAGGACTAGTAAACTTATATTTACAGTATTAAAATTTTTAATTTAGCTTGGCAAAAAATTGTCGAAATAGGTCAAGATAAGAAGGTTATAGGGCACTGCAATGGCTAAATACTACCCGAAGTTAGCTTTTTCAATGACGATTGAGAATATCTCTAAGAATTAAGATTAGGCATGGATAAGGCATACAAACAAAAATGTTGACCAGTAATTTTTTTTCAAAATAGTGATAAAAATTAGTGAATAAATTATCAAAGTAGTGGGAAAAAAATAAGTGGAGAGGTAGACGATCATAGGAATAGATATCTGTATGTATGTATGTGGGAACACTCTTGCTTGTCCATTCCCAGAATTAATAATAAATATTAGTGTTTTGAAATTAAAAATTAGTATTTAGTATATATGTTGTATTTAAATGTAAGTTAATTTTTTAATAGGATAAACATCAAGTAACATGATTAGTAAGTTATCTCTTTCTGGATAATCTATTATTTTAAGAAGAAAAAAAGAATTAATTTAACTTACACATGTGAAACAACTGGTCTGAATTAATAATTTAATAAAAATATAAGCGAATGTTTGATTAAGCTGTAATAATCTAATAGACCCCAGCGATATTCAAATTTGACTTTTTATGCTATTCGACTCTCGTTACGTCTTTCTCTCTTCTCTAAGCGAATTTGTTTTGGAGAGTATCATAAAATATTTTGATATTTGTATGAACTCTCTTTCCTGGTCCGAGAGACACACTGGGGATGGATCATAGGGGTTCTCTAGTCAGAAAAAAAAACCATTACTTGCGAGGACTATCCGAGACCGCAGTATTCACAGGTAACATAAAATTGTGCCAATAAAATTCATTTTTTTTTTATATAAATTTTTTTAAGTTTTTTTTAAACGCCGCCATTGCCAGCATGGTAGGGTGTAGGGTGTCTACCACACCAGCATTGTTGGCGGCGCTGATGCACGTTTGCCATCCCTACAGAGCGGCGGGGTGAGTGTGCCCGCTATCATCTGCAGGGATGGCAGAAAGATGGGTTTTTATCCTTGCCCAAACTGGCCAAACCAACAGGGTGTGTGTACTGCCGATCGTCCAGAATGGCAAGGGAAGGGGTTTTTCCTGCCACTCGGACAGAGGGGAGGATAGTGTGCCTGTAACCTCAGCCCGAAATGGCAGGCTGCGCAGGTGTGCTTGAGTGGGACGGAGAAGAAGGGTGTTGTGTGCCGACCTCATCCGTCACCTCCGCCAGCTGTGAATACTGCGGTCTCGGATAGTCCTCATTGACCACAGTACCACCACCCTCGCAAGTAATGGGTTTTTTTTTCCTGACTAGAGAACCCCTATGATCCATCCCCCGTGGATCATTGTATGTCTCTCAGACCAGGAAGGAGAGATCACAAAACATGCCACAATATTTAGTGATACTCTCCGAAACAAAAACTGAGAACTACTGCTTGAGTAACAAAATTCAATGATACTGTTTGAGATAATCCACAACCGAAACTTAGGTCTATAGGCCTATGTATATCTCACAGTGTCGTAATACATTTATGGTGTTTAATTTGTTATTAAAGGAGAAGCAATCATAAAAGAAATATTTACAGAAATCGTTTAATTAATATTCTGTGTTATTCTCCACAATTTAAATTTTAAACCATAATTATGGATACCTCAATATAATGTAATATTTATATTGTTTAAATTGTTATTATTTCTAAAAATATGTCTATTTCTAATGTACAATTATTTCCCTTTATAACTAACCTAAAATACGTCACATTTTGTTTTTCATTTTTTGACTATTACGTTACATGAATGAATTGAATAAGGGTTGAGTTTGAGTAGCGCCGTACAAAACGTTTACAATGCAAACTAACCCATTTATTATGGGGGCTTCACACAGAGGGTGTATGGAGGGGGTCCAGTTTGAGGAGGGCCCCCAAAATATTTTTTAAACTAAATATTAAGTACATTATCTCATGTCAAAATGTAGTGGCTCCCGAAGATGCCTAAAATCACTTGGTTCGGCATTGGCTTCACAGAACTATAATGTTGAAAGCTTTGATATGTTTTTCTTTTTTAAGAGGCCTAATGTTTTCTGCGTCTGCGGCCTTAACTGGCTTGATGGGATATTTTTTTAATTGAAGGTCAGATAAAAGCTACACAACGATTATATCTTTCCGGGCCCCAGCTTGAGGGTTGCCCCAAAATATTATTGACATTAAATATTAATTTCATTATCTCATGTCTTGTTGTCGAATGTCAAAATGCAGAGGCCTCTAAAGAGGCCAGGCCCACAGGGCCCAATAATCCATAGGTTCGACACTGCCGGGTTGGCAGTATTATCTTAGCATATTCTCAGTACGATATGTTGTGCTATACTACAATGTGTATAACAGTAAATAAATTACCTGCTAAACATGTAGTGTTTTGCTTAAATTACATGCACTCACTCACGTCTCTCTTTTTTTTTAAATTAGTCATGTTGAATATCATAAAACATAACATGAAGAACTGTTTGGAAAGGAAACCATTCAAATATTATGAAGGAATTAAGATTTATCAATGATAAGGTGTTGTGTGCGCAAATTATGTAGGCTATAGTTGGATGTTAGATTCAACGTTAAATAGTCGGGGGTTCTTTTTGTTAAGCTTCTGAGCCCATAATGAGGATTATTCTCTTGGGAATGAGATTTAAGTATTATCGCAGCTTAATGGGGGCCCCAGAAAATCTTTTTTTACATTAAATAGTACGTACATCATCTCATGTCAACATGCAGGGGCCCCCGAACAGGACAAACCCAAAATCCCTAGGTTCGGCACTGGCATCACAGAACTATAATGTTTAAGCTTTAATATTTCCTGTTTTTTAGAGGCCTGATATTTTCTTCGTCTGCGGTCTCAACTGCATTGATGGAATAATATGTTTTTAATTGAAGGTCAGCTAAAAGCTACACAACGATTCTTTCTTCTCGGGACCAAGCTTGAGAAGCGTCAAAAAATTATCTCATGTCAAAATGCAGGGGCAGCCCCAAAAGAGGCCAAGCCCACCGGGCCCCTAAATCCCTAGGTTCTGCACTGCCCAGTTGGCAATTTTTCTTAGTTAATTGTACTATACTACAATGTGTATAACAGTAAATAAACCACCTGCTAAACATGTAGCGTTTCGCTTAACACAAGCACTCACTCACGTCTCTCTCTTTTTTTTAAATACGCCATGTTGAACATCATAAAACATTAAATGAATAACTGTTTGGAAAGGAGTCCATTAAAATATTATGAAGGAATATGATTTTAAGAGTTGTTGTTTATGTTTACCCATAGTGAGGAGCTGTCTAGACATGAAATAGTATTGAACAACCACCATTGTGCTCGTATTGTTTAATATATTTCACCAAATAAAAGGACTAAACGTCATATAAGAAATTAAAATAATCTGGTTTTGTAAAAGAAATAAAAAAACAACGCGCTTGCTGTGACGTATAGAGCACTTTCCCGTTTTTATAAAATTCCTACTGATACAATATTTTTATTTTTGTTAAACTATTTAAATACGGAACACTCACCTTTAACGCATTCTAAACTATAACAACATACTTCGATTAGTCTTTAAAACGTTTGAATTTTTTAGTCATATGAATTTTCAAATATAATTACTTTAAAAACTGATATCCTAGAAGAATCTAGTAAATGATTTTAACACAATCATAACAATAAATACAACATAATCAAAAAATAATATCCCCAAGATGTTGCTCAAATAAAAGATTACCGTCTTAAAAACCTTTTCAATGACTTAATTTGCCGTTCAACCTAAGTTTGTTTTGTGTGTACAGAGAAAATGACTAGGTCGTTTAACTAGTAACAGATAAGGTTGACCTTTGCAATTTCTTTAAAATAAATACGATGGTTGAGTTATAACCCAGCCAGAAAACCTCGAGATTTTAATAAATAGTACTTGAAGCCTAAATTAAATTTGGTAAGTCAATTTTGTTCGTATTTATTCTGAAATGTATAAATAAAATGTAAAATTTTATTATTCAATGTTACTTTAAAATTATTTAAAACATTAAAATGTCTTTTATCTTTTAATTTCTATTACAAAATATAAATTCATGCTTAGGTTTTATGATTACTATTTTTTTAATGTAAAATCTATGAATAGTTTAATTATCTAATAGTCATCTAAGTATTTAGACCGTAGGCTGAGATTATTATCACTTGAGTTTTTTTTTCTTTAAACAATTCTGTTAAAGTGCATATTATAAAAATTTTGTTTTCAGTTCTGTGAGATATTTGAAATATTTTGTCTAAATTTTACAGGCAATTTCAAGCGAAATTCTTTTTTTAATATAAAGTTTAAAGCAATATAAAAGAACAGATTTTTCATTCTAGGTACACTATTTATTAGTTTAAAGTTACTTTACAAAAATTAAAAAAGAAAAAGCGAAATACTTTTGACACTAAAAAAGTATAAAACATTAAAGTATACTAAATGTCTTTCTTTTAAAAAGCCTTTATTAAAATTTACTAAAAATGTAAAAAATAAGTCATTATATTAAACAAATATTTATTGAAATTATATTAACTAAATAAAAGAGTGAGCACCGGTTTGTATTTCTTGTATGAAATGACAAAATTATAACTTCAAAATTATATGGACTTTTCAAATCATCGCTAAATTATACAACACTTGCTGAAAACGTTCTATCATAATACTTAAATTGAGAATGACATGCAATCATTAATCTATAGCTGCGCTCCCGCTTTTTATCAATTAATATAATTTGTATTAAATATTGGCATTGTCTAAAGATTTTTTTAAGACATTTGGAATTACCATATATGGTAACGCACTCGACTGGTCGACCTGAAGGCACCTGGTTCGATCTCCGGTGACGACCAAGGAAAATTTTCAGGTTTTGGATCAAGTTCCCGTAGTGCCTTCATGACCATTTCACTCCCGGCTGTGGTGGGAATTAAAGAAGGGCACTACAAAAACCTAAACCTATTTCATTTAGGTGGGCGGTTTTTTTCGATCTCCGGCGAGGAAATTTTTCATGTCTCGGCTCAAGTTCCCGTTATAGTGGTCTCCATGGCCATTGCACTATCGGCTATGAAAGAAGGGCATCAAAAAACCGTCCCATTAGTGGTTTACAGGATGTAGAGATTTCATTTCATCCTTACAGGGACTTCACACACACCTTACAGCCCCTCCACAACCAACATTTAAACCAGCCCTAAAACATTATATTTTAAGATTGATCTTCAAATGTTAAAATGGTAAAAATATTTTAATCTTAGAATCCATAAAAACTTATTTATCTCTTTTTTTCCACAGAAATAATGAAATTATTACTTGCAGTCAGCTTATTAGCCATGTTAGGTAGCCATGCAATTATCCAAGCGTTTAAGTCTACAAGCAATTGTGTTAAAGCTTCACCAGATCTATTGTATACAAATGATTGTAGACAAATTACTCTTTTAGCAACAGTAAGTTACTCCAATAAAAATTAGTATCGAAATACTAGCTAACGAGCTTTAAGTAGTATTCATATTTTTTTATTATTCGTTAGTATAAACTTATATATTATTTGATCTAGTAATTGATAATTATTTTTAAATTCGGTGTTAAATTGATAACATGTATTCTTATCTGCTATTAGACACGAAATAGGTAACTTACATAAATATTAATTTCTATACTTTTTTATCAAATCTCGCGGGGTTTGGGGAAGAATATTACGACAGACTTTTTTTATTGATAATATTTCAAACAAGGTATAAACAAATAGAGTTCAGATTTGAGTGCATTGATAAGGGACTTCATATCGCTAATGTCTTTTTCAATAATTTTTTTTCATTTTTATTGTGTATTTTTCCATTGGCTTGCATTCTATTGTACGATTTCTTGTATTTTTCTTTGTTTAAAATTCGTTTTCTTTTACGTTTAAAATACTATGTATACAGAAGGCAATAATAAGATATTTTCTTTAGGATTAACTAAACGTAACATGAAAAAAAATTATAGTGATATAATTGTAAAAATACAAAAATAATAATTTACTTTATTAATTATTATTTTCCTCTTTATTAAAAGGTGTAAAGGGTAATGGTTTATTTAAGTATTAGAATAAATTGACTATATGATATACATATAGTGGAAGGGTGGTCGTGCGGTGTAGAGCGCCGTGCTAACCACACAATCCCTTTATATACCGAGGTTATTATAAACAGATAATTCTACACGCCATCTGCCCCGATGTGCCCTTAGCGGCTTAAGTGAACTTATTTTTTTAAAATACACATATATATTTTCTTTCAGTTTTCTAAGGATGAGGATTTAAAAGACAAACAATCATAAAGCAAGAACATAAAAAGGGTTAAAGTTATATGTACTTTGAGCGTTCAACTGGAAATGTAATAAATTTGAAAAGCATTCGACGACTTTGTCTATATTTTTATTTTTATTTATCTAGTCGCTGTGTAATAACTTTCATAATTATCACTTTTTTTTCTTGCCGAATAAAGTGCTTGTGTTATGATGTATAGTACCATTAAAAAAGATAGCGAATAAAATTTGATAATTTCAGTTAGTATTATTTAAACTGCAAACTATTTGAAAAATATCTACTTACATAAATGGTGGAGACACTGGCTAAAAATATATCAATTAACATATATATATATATATATATATATATGTTACGGATCCTTTTAATGATGATGCTTGTAGAGGGTGTAATAAATCAGACAACACAAATCACGAAGTTAACTCCAGTGAAGTAACATCAAACAATCATTTAATACTTGAACATGAACTGACATAAAGGTAGAATCAGGAGGAGTACAAAAGCAAACTGTAAATATGCATCCATCTACATAGATGCCCACAGCTAGACTAACTATAAAACAAAGCATGTGCTCCCAACTGTCGGTTAATATACGTCATTTGTACCAAATGACGTATACACTAAAGCTCCCAATATTTACACTCAAGATGGCGGAATGACGCCATAGATACTGCGGTGGGCGGAGCCTAGCGAATTGCGTCATCAAACTTAGACTATATTATTTCTCCACAATATATATATTCTTAATTTTATAGAAGAATGGCTATTTTGCGATCTCAAACCTTGAATTAAAGAAGGTTTCATGATAAATAGAAATTTCAAATGAAATGTCTTAGCTCACGGGAGTCTTTTTAGAGAAAGTGTTGTCCATACATTTGTCTTTTGCGTATTCGTCAAACAGACTACTATGTGTGTGATATGCATAATGCACATAATTGGCAGTAATATTGTTACTACTTTCTCTCTCTAGGTAGGCACTATAGGACACGTGGGCTCGTTAGTTGTATAATACAAGATTTATTTACAGTGTACAAATAGTTCATTGAACATGTTAAAATAATCCAGTTGCACAAGTTAACGAGCTTTGGTGACGTGTGGATAACGAACTCGCTGGAACAACAGACCTTTGTTTCTCCAGCGACCAACTCTAAATTGTTCTTGACTTCATCTGCTCCCTGTGTACTCTTTGGTACTCGTCTCACTGTGCGTCTTCTCTGTGTTACTGACCGGTCTGTTATTGGCTGTTACTCTGAGTCTCATGAATCACAGTACGGTACCTTTTATAGGTAGAACACCCATGCTGATGACGTCTGCAGTTTTCCGCCGAAACCGAAATTGGAGTTCAATGCTTTGGTGTGCAAGAGTAGGTGGCTAATGATACTATTTCATCTCTCGTATCGAAGCAGTGGTAAACGACCGGAATAACAACGTTGTAGGCAAACGGTGTAGAGAAGGGGTGAAATAGAATAAACAAACAATTTGAAAAAAATATTAATGATCACTGTCGTGTAGATAAACAGGTGGCAGCACCAAATATTAAAACTATCCATTTTTTTTCTATTTTTTTTCCATGTACCCAGGTGAATAAATATATCAATCAGACTCAGTAAGTAGCAATGATTTAGCTACACTATTCTATAGAATGTATGTAAATAAAGTTAAATTATTTCCATTACTTTTAAAATCTATAATGGTTTTAATATTATCGTTTCTTACCCTTTTTTCTTTTCTTAAGCAACTAGAAGACCATACAGGAGACTCGTTAAGTATTTATATAAAGATTAAAAGGCATGCCCTATGGGAATGTACATAGAATGTTCATACATTGAAGAAAAATTTATTTGGATGAACGATTTGTCTTCATTTAAAAGCCATTTAAATAGCTATTAACACCCTTTAAAAAGCTAAGCAAAGTTGAGTTTAAAAAGCCAGTTAACTATTTAACCAAATTTTTTTTTGCAACATAGTGCGCTGGAGAGTAATTGCACAAGCTCTTCGCTCCGCAATGAGTTCAATGAATAAATTCAAGTAAATTCAAGTCTTTGTTATTGGTGAATTAACACCGTAACCGACTAACATATGGAAAACAATTCTAACATTAAACAAAACAATTCTTTTAAATTAGACACTTTTTAAAAACCAGTTTTATGAAATATAAGTTTGAATTAATGTTATTGAAAAGCTTTAGCTGTTTTACGCTTATCATTTCCAAGATAATATTTCATAATATTTTCGTAACTGACGTAACTTTTTTTTACCCAGTTTAAAAATAAAATAAAATCATGACACATTTTTCTTAAATCTTTGAATGAAAACAGATTTTTTTATTATTTATTATTTCATAAAATAATGTATAATTAGTATTATATTTTGAAAATTGTTTAAACAATATAAAATCTCCAGTGTAACATAAAGTTGTAACTGACGCAACTTCAACAAAATACAAACCGAAGTTGGAAAAAGTTTTTTTCAATTTCGGAATGTTTCTTTGATTTTATTCAGAACAGGAATTTTGAAGCCATCTATTCCTCTCAGTGTAATAGGACCAAAAATTATTATGTTTTATGAACATCCATCGCATTCAGGTGCTTTTGGCCAATATTTTTCTATTTCTATTACAACTAGTAGTTTTCGATCGTGAAGCATATTTGTAGTTTTAAATTTTAGTGTGTCTACTACTAAAAATGTATGGCGCTCATCACTGTTAAATGACTCACAATATCTTTAACGGATTTTTACAAAGAAGATTTTATGATTTCTTTTTTATATCGTGAAGACCATTTGTAATGTAACACTTCTGAGCTTGCTTTTTCCCTTTAAATTCTGTCATCCAGCTTTCAGCAAATGTTTTAATATCTGAATATCTATTACATTCACTCAAATATGATCATTTGGTTTTTGCAAATCAGGCTGCAACTTTGAACCTCCTATTAACAGCATTTCAAAGTTTTCATGATATACACAGCAACAAACTGTGTGATCTTTCTCAGATACTGGTGCGATATGTTTATGACTAAATGGGCAAACTTTGATTTACCTATTTTAAGATCAGGATATTTGTTTTTAAATTGCTTATAAACTTCCATAACACTAATTGTAAGAGTTTTCATTTGTATTTTCATTTTATATTACACAATGTAACAACATTTTTGTTTATGTTAATTTTTTAATGTTTCTTACATAATTTTGTTATGCTGATTTCAGTGGTTTTGCTCTATCATCAAAATATCCTGAGAAGAAGCATAAAATATATTTCGGAGTTTTCCTATATGTGTGATGCATTTATAACACAGTGGCTCGTGGATTTGTTTTTCTCTCCGGCGAGCCACTGCCAGTGGCTTTGTATATTTTGTGTCTTTTTTCTATAATCCCACTTTTAATATTACTTTTCCTGATTTTACTTTTTTTTAGGTATTCAGGTAAATCATTTTTTTATAAATACTAGTAAACAAAGGCCCGATACCCGGACCGGCGAGTAGGCTCTCACTTGGAGTTGAAAATGGTGATACATATTTGAGCGCGTTAACAGTCTATATACTCGCAGTGGCCCCAAGGACATGAACAGATTATTGTAGCCAAAATACATTTGAGAATAGGGACACCTAATAATACATCAAATAAAGTTCACATGTTAAAAATAATCCTCACTATGGGTAAACATAAACAACAATTCTTAAAATCATAATTCTTTCATAATACTCAATGGGTTCCTTTCCAAAAAGTTCTTCATTTTATGTTTTAACATGGCGTATTTAAAAAACAAGCAATTTAAGTCTTTTCCGCTTCGGACAAAGGACATTTTAGAGCATTTTCGGTTACGCCGGAAGACATCCGTATTTTCTTTTCCGGGTTACAGCCATAAATATTGCTCCACGCGCAAGGATTTTGATAAATTTAGAGAGGGAAGTAATCATGTTGAATAACTATTACAAAAATAAATAATGATTACGCCCCTTTGATTAGCTTTAATTATTTATATTTAAAATATAAGCAAAAACGGTACATAAGAAACTTTTATATTTTGGCCCTGAGAGGTCAGATCGCGATAATTTGGGGGCCCTCTTCAAACTGAGGCCCCTCCATACACCCTCTGTGTGAAGCCCCCATCATAAATGGGTTAGTTTGCATTGTAAACATTGTGTACGGCGCTACTCAAACTCAACCCTTATTCAATTCATTCATGTGATGTAATAGTAAAAAAAAATGATTAAAAAACGTGACGTATTTTAGGTTAGTAATAAAGGGAAATAATTGTTCATTAGGAATAGACATATTTTAGAAATAAAAACAATTTAAACAATATAAATATTACATTATATTGAGGTATCTATAATTTTAGTTTAAAATTTAGAATGTGGAAAATAATACAGAATATTAATTGAACGATTTCTGTAAATATTTCTTTTATGATCGCTTCTCATTTAATAACAAATTAAATACCATAGATATATTGCGATATTGAGTGATATACACATGCAACCTCTCTTCATTAAGTATTGGTGAGAGTGTAGGTTCATATAAATATGACTGTCCGGAGAGTATCACAGAATATTTTGGCATGATATTTTGTGATCTCTCCTTCCTGGTCTGAGAGACATACCATGATCCACGGGGGTGTATCATATGGTTCTCTAGTCAGGAAAAAAAACTTGCGAGGGTGGTGGTACTGTGGTCAATGAGGACTATCTTAGACCGCAGTATTCATAGCTGGCGGTGGTGACGGATGTGGTCGGCACACAACACCCTTCCACTCCGTCCCACTCAAGCACGCCTGCGCAACTTGACATTTCCGGTTGAGGGTACAGGCACACTACACCCTCCCCTCTGTCCGAGTGGCAGGAAAAACCCCTTTCCTTGCCATTTTGGCCGACCGGCAGTACACACACCCTGCTGGTCTGGCCGGTTTGGGCAAGGATTAAAACCCATCTTTCTGCCATCCCTGCAGATGATAGCGGGCACACTCATCCCGCCGCTCTGTAGGGATGGCAGACGTGCATCAGCGCCGCCAACAATGTTGGTGTGGTAGGCACACTACACCCTACCATGCTGGCAATGGCGGCGTTAAAAAAAAAAAAGAAAAAAAAACTTTTAGGGATCATTTCTAAAGTATGTCTTGCGAGGGTGGTGGTACTGTGGTCAGTGAGGACAATCCGATGCCGCAGTATTCACAGCTGACGGTGGTGACGGATGTGGACGGCACACAACACCCTTCCACTCCGTCCCACTCTAGCACACCTGCGCAGCCTGCCATTTCGGGCTGAGGGTACAGGCACACTACACCCTCTCCTCTGTCCGAGTGGCAGGAAAAACCCCTTTCCTTGCCATTCTGGTCGATCGGCACACACACACCCTGCTCGTCTGGCCGGTTTGGGTAAGGATTAAAACCCATCTTTCTGCCATCCCTGCAGATGATAGCGGGCACACTCACCCCGCCGCTCTGTAGGCATGGCAGACGTGCATCAGCGCCGCCAACAATGTTGGTGTGGTAGGCACACTACACCCTACCATGCTGGCAATGGCGGCGTTAAAAAAAAACTAAAAAAAAAAAATGATTTGGCATGAATTTGTGTTACCTCTCCTAAGATCGCTTAATTGCCATTTGGTAATGATTGAGACGGTCGAAAACAGTATTACATTGTGATTGTCATTTGGCATTCATGATCTTACCTGCCGTATGTTAGTGTGCGGTGTTTTGTCACCTCGGCACTAAACATATGGCTGGTCCAATGTCATTTCTGGCAGCCATGTAGGAGACAAATCTTACTCAGCTGGCCAGTTTGTTGCCGGATAATGCATGTTAAGAAGAAAACAGTAAATGTTTCTGCCATCTTTGAATTGTTTATGCCGCCATGTTGGATGACAGACGGAAGTCGCGATGACAGACGGAAGTAGCGATGACAGACGGAAGTCGCGATGACAGACGGAAGAAGCGATGACAGACGTAAGTCGCGATGACAGACACCAGAACACATGATGTAAAATTTGTATTATAGATTAGCACATTTTGGGTACAATTTTTTTTAACAAATGCTGAGATAATGAGTTAGCTATATTCTTATGTTTATTTTCAGTTTAACTAATTACAACTGTAATATGAAGTGGTGAATATGTCTAGTAGATCCTGCAAGCTTTGTCCTGACTCATTCTGTTATGTTTGTGTTACTATATTACTCCAACACAAACTAAACATAAGATTTCAGTGGTACAAATTCTTTACTGCATATCATACGTATTTTGGCATGGCTATGGGAGATCAGGACAAATCGTGGGCACCACACTACAGTTGTAGCAGCTGCAGATCAACTCTGGAAGGTGTCACAACCCAATTGAATAACTCGTGGTCTAGGGATACATTGGCGATAGGTTCACCAAGGTCCCCGTAGGTTGGACACACACAATTAACATTTATTTATATATATATATATATATATATATATATATATGTATGATATGATATATGCACATCAATAACTCTTTATAAATAATCAAACAAATAGCTTTAATACCACTTATAAACGATCATGCAGAAAAAT
Organism: Bulinus truncatus; assembly: GCA_021962125.1. Classification (NCBI taxonomy): domain Eukaryota; kingdom Metazoa; phylum Mollusca; class Gastropoda; family Planorbidae; genus Bulinus; species Bulinus truncatus. The sequence continues at coordinate 294,953 of JAGDYQ010000092.1, forward strand.
ATATTGTTACAACTCTTTAAATTCTGTTTATAAAATCAAAACAACACACAGGCCGGCGTGGGTTCCAAGAGTTTACTGTCTTTTTAACACATAGACAACGACAATAACATCACGGCCATCTTCTTGCCGGCTACCTACGTCACTCTCTCTACTGCGTCATCGCGTTCACTCTGTAGACTGTATGGTGCGCACCGAGAGGGTCGTAACACTGCCCCCCTCTTAAATCTGTCCGTCCCGGACAGGTCAGTTCTCACAACAGTATATGTACAGTCTGTCCACATGAACCAGAGCATGTCTTTTGTCAGGCTGTGGAGATTGAATATCCCCGTGGTGGGGCGGGGAGGATCGTGTTCGTCCCCATACAATCTGGCTGTTCACCAGGTAGGTTTTCTCGAAGGTGCAGACGTTCGGGATACTGACCTCCATTGATGAGGCCCAACAAAATCAAGCTCTTGTTGTTGAAGAATAACATAACGATGACGAAACACACGTTGTAGCAGTAACGAAATGTTTTGCGTTTGACAGAGCTAGGATGAATGTATACTGAACTGACCAGCCAGGTTCATCTCTGTCCTGCTTCGTTCTCCTCTGCTTCGATGCACTCTGCTGGTCTCCTCGCTCCTCTCTACCTTTCGTCTCTGCTCCCCAGGTGGCTCATATCGGTTCACCAGTGTCTTAGGTGGCTCTTCATGGGTCACCAGCTCCTCAGGGGGCACTTCATGGGTCACCAACGTATCAGGTGGCTCTTCACAATTCACCAACGTCTCAGGTGGCTCATCACATGTCACCAACGTCTCAGGTGGCTCATCACAGATCACCAACGTCCCAGGTGGCTCATCGCAGGTCACCAACGTCCCAGGTGGCTCATCACAGGTCACCAACGTCTCAGGTGGCTCATCACAGGTCACCAACGTCTCAGGTGGCTCATCACAGGTCACCAACGTCTCAGGTGGCCCATCACAGGTCACCAAATCTTTCTTGTTATCGAAGCGCGGCAGATTGTGCACGAAATTAAGACCTGTAGGGGTCTTGCCGTTGCAGTGCCAAACGTTGGCATTAGCATCAGCTCCACTCTTGTGAATTTCCATGCATTCGTGGCTTTTGTTTAGTTGTGTTTTATTGTTCTTGACGTTGTTTTTATCAGACTCTGTTAAGTTGTCTGGATATTCAAGGTAACCAGGGCTGCGGTTGCAACAAGCTTTCAGACATTCTGCAGACCGATCATTCTCACAGGGGCTCAGATCGCTGGGCGGCTCTTTTTGGATTAGTTCCTTCTCGTGCGCTACGTTTTGGATGACCACATCCTCAGGTATCACGTCGTGGATGACCACATCCTCAGGTGCTACTTCATGGATGACCACATCCTCAGGTACCACTTCCTGGATGACCACATCCTCAGGTACCACTTAATGGATGACCACATCCTCAGGTACCACTTCATGGATGACCACATCCTCAGGTACCACTTAATGGATGACCATATCCTCAGGTACCACTTCATGGATGACCACATCCTCAGGTACCACTTCATGGATGACCACATCCTCAGGTACCACTTCATGGATGACCACATCCTCAGGTACCACTTCATGGATGACCATGTCCTCAGGTACCACTTCATGGATGACCACATCCTCAGGTACCACTTCCTGGATGACCACATCCTCAGATACCACTTCATGGATGACCACATCCTCAGGTACCACATCTTGGATGACCACATTCTCAGATAAAACTGGCCGCATGTCTAAGTCTGCTTCAATGATTAACTTTGTCTGTCTCTGAGTCATGTTTTCTTTTGTTGTCGTTTCATTCACTACTTTTCCTTTTGGTAATTCAAACTTTGCTTTCTCGGTTCTAGTGTTGGGATCCTCCCTCAGATCCCCCCATCTCGTCCCTCAATGCTAAACGAAACTCCCTCACCTCATTTCTTAACTGCCCGATTTCCGTGGTAAAAACGTGGCTCTCCGGGTCCTTTCCCTCACCAATAAGAGCTTCATTAAGTCTATTAAACAGTTGTTGTTTGTTGCCGTCAGTTGGAAGGTCCCTTTCTTCTAATTCTTCCTTTAACTCTCTGACCAAAAGTTTGTTTAATTTCTTACCGAACATTTTCAGAAAAGAAATCCCCACCTCTAACACCAATGTTACAACTCTTTAAATTCTGTTTATAAAATAAAAACAACACACAGGCCGGCGTGGGTTCCAAGAGTTTACTATCTTTTTAACACATAGACAACGACAATAACATCACGGCCATCTTCTTGCCGGCTTCCTACGTCACTCTCTCTACTGCGTCATCGCGTTCACTCTGTAGACTGTACGGTGCGCACCGAGAGGGTCGTAACAATATTATATTTATGTGACGATTTCCTTCACCCACCCAGTTAAACTAATACAATATAGAAATTAGCTTATGACCCAAGTGTATTAAAATTCCATAACTAAACTATATTATAACATGGCAGCTATTTCATTAGATTGTCAAGTGGACTTTTCAGCCTGGGCCGTCTAGGTCTAAAATCCCTCCATATATATATATATAGTATGAGATATATACAGGGGAAGAAAATACACAATTATTTCCCTTTGCCCCCCACTCGTGTCGGTGTCGGCGGACGATAGAAAACTGACACCGGTGTCGGTGTCGGCGGACGATAGAAAACTGACACCGGTGTCGGTGTCGGCTGTTAATGGAATGCGGACACCGGTGTCGGTGTCGGTGTTGGAAAACGTAATTGTACGGTACGCAGATATGAAATGCAGAATGTCACTAAAGCTGCATTACTGCATTCACACCTAGAATTTTCCAGACCAAATTTGGGTGATGTGAGTGAAGAGCATGGAGAACATCTTCTTCAGGATATCCATGCAACGGAGAAAAGATACCAGTGCAGAAGGGATGCAGCTATGATGGGTGACTACATCTGGTGTTTGCTACGCGATGACGACTAACTTCATAAAAGAAAACCACGTTCTACTGTTCACTTCTAGTGTATTTTTTTTAATTTTGAGAGACTATTAAATAATGTAACCTTATGTAATATATGTATGTAACATGACGTTTTGTAACATAACATAACATTTTTGAACTAGTAAATGTTATATATTGACTTAAGTTGTATCTCATGCAATATGATTAATATTAATTATATTTTTAATTGAATTTTCGGTTTTATGATCAAACGATTGATGCAATTAAAAAAACCAATGGCATATTCAGACTTAGCATACTCAAATTAAATAAGAAACATCAAAAAATTTAGATAAACAGAGAAAAAATTTTTTGTTGCATTGTGTTATTTTTTACAGCAATTACATAGTCTTTAGATCCGGATATCTGACGGGATATGGTATCAGCATTATAAAAACTTACAGCTCTTTCTTCTAAGGCAGATATATCAGCTTTTTTATAGTTTTTTCGTCAGCCACTGTTATCCCAAGCTTCTCTGGCAAGTATTTCACTACAGCATTTTTTTTCTAGGGCTTTTTGGGAGAGCTAATTTGACTTTTCTAATTGCTTTGCCAAGTGATTGTGGTGTTTTAAAGCTTTGGTTGGTTTTTCTTTATTGCTATAAAGAATATTCTTACCAACATTCAACATTCTAAATTTTCTCATCTTTAGCTTACTGTTTTCTCTTTCAATTTTATTTCTAAACCAATAACATTTTTATCGCGATGCTTTTTGTAAAATTCTATTCTTTTCTCGACACTCTTGCAATTTTTCTGCACTCAATTTGGCCTTGTACAATATCATTATTTCTGCTGTACTTTTAGGTGGCATAATAAATAATAAGGAAGCAATGAAACTCTAAGAAAAAAAAGATTCGTCAGTTACTCAAAATATGTTGCATCAGTTACGCTAGTTATGTTACGTCAGTTACATGAATTGCAATTTATCACATGATCCCTCAATCTTTTAAGTTTTAGTTTTTGATTCGGGGAATAATAATGTGAGAAAAAAAATAATTTTTAGAAAAATCTTTTGTCATTTGTTGAAATACTTTCAAAAAATAGCATAAAATGGAACTGATTAAAAATTCAATATTGAATACTTTTCCATAAAACACTACAAAAAAATAAAAAAATAAAAAACTAACTTGTTTTATTTGTAGTAGTATTAAAAATTATTTCGGAAAAAACTTTTTATACCAAAATTAATGTTTTTTACACTCTAGAGGCACTTTACAAATAAGACTCGCCCACAGACACACTAGCATACATATTGAAATAAAAATTTCGAAATTTTGTTCAAAGAACCAATTTAAATGTAAACATTCCTTGTTGGATTCCTGCAAACTCACATGGTTTCATTTTTTGTCACAGATAATATAAAACACTATTTCAATAAAAAATTATATTTTTATTTCAAAATGTAATTATTTCAATCTATTTTTTTTAAATATCCAGTCACGCTTAGGGGTTGTGGTATTGGTAATTAGTGAAGTTGTCTTTTAAATATTTGTCTTTCTTTGACCACTTTGACAGTCACGTCAAAGATATAATTTAATAGTGCCAACAGTATGAAAACATCAATATACAGTGGGTATTTGGTTAACGAACTACTCGGACAGCGAACAAATCGGACAAAGAACACTTTCAGGAAAGATTTTTGTGTTCGGACAACGAACAAAATTCGGATAACAAATTCGGAACAAAAACTAATTCTAGCCAAAACGTCTCGGCTATCGAAACACCGACATCAGTCCTCAATTTGTCCTGAAAATGGATGTGCGCGTGTGCTGACACGTCATCATTCATACTATGTAGCAGTGAGGCAGCACCGTACCACGCGTAGGGTAGTGTGCGACGACACCTCGTCAATAGTATACCATACATGTGTAGTTGGTTTCTGTCCTTGTGATTTTCGTATGTGCTTCTCTAAACGCCTTATAAAAAAACCCTGAAAATTTGAAAATATTATGGGATGGGACCTGAAAAGAGTGGAGTGTCAAGAACTATGCTCAACATAAAACAACCGACATTGGACATGTTCTTTAAGCCCAAAGAAAGGAAAAGGACTGATTAATAAACAAGACTATAGTATGTATTATATTTGTAATAAATAAACGTACTAAGAAATGATTCTTGTAGATGACATTTTTTTTTCAATTTAATTTTTAGGATCTCCAGAACGAATTAATCGAATTTCCATTAACATATATGGTAAATCGATGATCGGTTAACGAACGATTCGGATAGCGAACATAATTGTGGAACGGATTAAGGTCGTTAACCGAATACCCACATAATATTAAGAGAATACAGAACGAAAAAAACGAGAAGCTAATATTTTAAAATAAAATGAGTCAGAGAAGAAATATTAAAAGCAGATCTGAATAAATTCATTTTAGACAGGAGAATGACGGACATATTAAAGTAAAGACTAGTACGTCTTTGGAAGTCCTACCACTTAGGGTGGATGAAATAGAAAGGATTTTAAATACACTTGTTAAGAAAATCGAATTGGTCGATATGGTTGCAGATTCTCAACTAAAGATTGACGAAAGTTTGAAGGATATGATTAACAGATTGGACAAAGTTGAATCGTCAGTGATTGTACACAAAGGAAATAAAGACGCTAATTATGGACAAGTGCTTAGTAGAACTATACACAGAAGTAAATATGATAAATTAATGAATCTAGAGAATAGAGCAATAAAAGACGTAATTAAAGAAATCAAACGTAAATCCTTTGCTATAAGTAAAATTATGAAATATTTAGTTCCATATAACACTGAATGTCTTAGATGAGACTTTAAATTTATAAGTCCTGAAACCTCAAAGAATTATAATACTGAAAGAAACAAAGATCTCATATTGTCACAGACTACCCATAAAGAATATAGACGTGATGTTAATGAAATCAGAAATAAATACGGAGGGCCTTATGAAAAATAAATGAAAGGAAAATTGAACCGTGAAATGAAGGATTCTTCTAAAAAACAGTACAACAATTTTAACATTGTTAGACGTACAATTTACAGATGTTGTAGTAGGTATCCCAATAAAAATTCGTGCGTTTGACAGGCAGAAAATATTGCTGAGCCAAAATTAAGTCATTATTACCACTGTAGATTTATGACATATCTATTGAAAGGTCGCAATGGTGCCTACAATAATTATAATTATGGAAGAAGTTCAAAATATGGTTTCACTCCAACCATGGAGAGTAGAATGAACAGGAATTGGGTAACACGTATAATAAAATGTATATAATATAATGTATTTTAAAGAAAAGTCTAGGCTACAATTTGAGTATAAAGATATGATTCAATGCGTAGTTAATATCTGTGTAGATAAAATAGATTTTGTAGTTTACATGATACCTTATAATCCAAGTTGCATGTCTTTAAGTTGCTAAGGTACTAAGTTAAAAGTAACTTTTTAAAAGAGTTCATTTTATATTTTAAACCTGAGAAAACGAAAAACAATGTAGGTAATATAAGTAACACTATCTTAGAAACTGATTTGAATTTGATCATTTAAGCCCATTAGAATGCACGGTAAAGTTAGTTGGGTTGTTTGATACGTGCACTCAGCTAAGATCATCAATGTTTTCCCCCTCAAAAGCAACGGTAAGTTTTCATGTATTATAAAAATTAGTTTTCCATAGACTAACTATGAAAGAGATCAAGCGATTTAGATCATTGCGTAATCGACAGTTGTCTGCTGTTAACTACAAAACATCAGATAGTGCAAACTGTCAATAGTTATCCGCCCACTGTCAGACCACACCTCCTACGTTTACCTTTTAACAACAGAAGTATCTTACACATATTTACCACCTAAAGTTGATCGGACTTTCAGTATCAATAAACACTGCAAGAAAGTCAAGAACATCAAATAGAAATTATGAACTAAATTGTACACTTTTTGTTTGATTAATGATAATAGTGTTTTGTGAATTATTATTTATGTATAGTTATGATTTTATTTAGATTTCTTTGTGTCATGTCTAGAATTTAATGATTTTAGCTAACTTTTAGTTTTCGATATAGACTTTTGCCACAATATATATATATATATATATATATATATATATATATATATATATATATATATATATATATATTAATTTTACTACGTGAAACATGGAAATGAGGGAGGTATATGTTGCGTGTAAAATTTACTGTGCTGTACATATTGGTGTTAATTTGTTATTATGGTATTTTTCTCATTGGAAGAACCCATGATATATATGAATAGAATAATTTGTTGTTGTAAAGGATAAAATATTAATTTTGATACTACTTGTTACCTCTTTAGTCCATCGGAAAATTTTCACCAGCGGAGGAATGTTTTGACCTTCGTTGTATAATTAGTGCGAGCGTGCCTGAAATGTTGTGTGCAACGTTATAGGAGGTAGGGATAGAGTTCATATATATATATATATATATATATATATATATATATATATATATATATATATATATACTGCCTTAAGAGATTAATTTTTATGTTCTCTTGTTAATGTTATGTATGTATCTTTGTATGAATTACTTAACGAAGTTTCATTACAGATGTTTACTATCAATGTATCATTAAAGTAGCACCGGTATTAATGTCAGCTTTAGGTAAAAGACTGGGGTGCTTTTGTAAGTTTGATTGGTAAGTTATGATTAAGTGAATGCAAATTATGATTCAAATTATGCTGTTTCAGTCCAAGCAGATCTAGCAAATTGCAGATTTTGTGGTTGACTCTTTTTAAAACAATGTGTTTCTTATTGTGATACTGATTTTCAAAGAATTCCTTCCTTATATAGTTATTTACGAATATTAGTGTCATTATAACAAAAAAAAAAGTAAGGTGCAAACGCAGAAACATCAAAGTGTAAGATTGATAGCATTGCACATAAGCAGCAAAAATAAAAAAAAAGCCTGAGATTTTTTTAATATTTTTTTTTATTGTGTTAATTATAAAACATTACCTTGTAATGTAAAATATACACATTTTCACAAATAATAACGCAATAAAACACTTGCATTTAGAATAAATATTCCATCCACCTGATTGTTAAACAGATAATAATATTTTAAAAAGTAACAAAATTAACAGTTCATGTTTTTTTTTCTCTTTATGAAATGTTTCACTCCCATGCTTCCTTCAGTGGTGGTCTGTCTGTCTGTTTCAACTTATCGAACATCTTCATTTGATCTTTCACTAAAGTGTTGATACCAGACAAGTCAATTTTATCATCAGATACCCTCAGGTAACGACATTTGTTCATATCTTTCCAGAGAGTCATGAGTTTCTCTTTGTAGTTACTTTCTGGGAAGTACGTGGGTGTGTCGTCAAACTCTACCCCCATACCACGACGTCTGTGATATTTTACTGATGGACCTGTAGAGTACGGGTCATTGGAGGTAGATTTCATGACGTAATTGCGTGACGGTGGATCGTTTTCAGTTGTCGTGGGTGATATAGACAGCGGAATGTTCTTCTGTAGGAACGTATCAACATTTTGAAGAAAACGTTTGGTACGTTTATCAAGAGTTGCCGCCCTCAAGCTTTCTTCTTCCAGTAGTTCTTGTCTCCTCTCTTCATGAAAGTTGTTTCCTAAGTTACTGTAGATATATACAGAAAATAAACAAGTGAAGATAAAAACAGAGATTTTAAAGCTAACTGTTTACTAATATATATATAATAAATTTTAACCCTATCATGTTTAAATAGCGTAAGTTATGAGTCGATGAAATTCGCCCTGACGTCAGATTAACCGGCACCTTTCCATTACCCGTTTCCAGCAAATGATGTGAGACTATCTCATCTGGAAACACATATTCGTAGTATTATTAATGCAAGGGAAGTAGCCCATTTATTAGTGTCATTTGTCATAACTAAACACGGCTATGTCCCTTGATTAGTAGTAATATGAGAATTTGTTTTTACTCTTATTTGTTAATCAGCATAAAAAAATATTTAATTTCAAAATTAATTTTTTCAATAATGCCTTGTTATGAAGCAAGAATATTTATGCACAATTTTAAGAAAATCTATCACTAAAAATAAACAGAAGTTTCGAGTAGAGAAAATGGTTAGAAAAATGAAAGTTTGTGTCTTACAAGCAATATCTTTTAACTGGCTATTAAAGAAATATACTCATATCAGAAAGAAAGTTCTCTAGCTTTAAAACTAATTTGACATTTTTATTACTGTTTTTAAAAAATGGTAAAGTTATCTTCTAGAAAAGGACTAATTACTTTTATTCAAAGATGCAAAAGTTTCAAATATGTTGCATACTTTTGAACGATCAGTTGAATATTTTATTCAAAAAGAAATGAAAATGTGATTTCACTGACCTATAAATTGAATCACTAGACATGCTTGAGTGTCTTCTACTGTAATTAGCAGGGGCAGTAGTTAGCCCAGCACGTGCATCAGGAGTCACGTGACTAGAAAACTGAGAATGAGTGGATGCAGACAAAGCTCTTACTGTCAGTGAAGTTCCACTAGGATGCATCAGATTTTGTGAGACAGACAAATTAAGTTTCTTTGTTGTTACATCAGTATTCAAGCTCTCCTCTCTTAGGTGTTCAGTATTGTTATTGTTTCTTTGAGTGGGACCACTGGGTGTTGAATGAAACGTTTGAGGAACAAAGGCTGACACCGGGCGTTCACGTTTTAAGTTGGGTGCTGGGGCATCTGTGAACACGCCAGTAACCGAGTTACATCTTTTCACTGTCCCCTGTGCTAAAACAGCTGATTTAGACCTGGCTTCTTTTCTTTCAGTGTCAAGAGTGATTCTAGGTAGAGCACTACGTGTTGTTCTACGACTGGATGTTCTGCTGTTAGATAAATTCAGTCTCCTGGTAGCAGCAGCTATCTTTATGGCGCTACCAGAACAGTCTCCATACAGAGGTCTCAGTTTCCCTTGTAGTTCCAGTTCCTGCAGTTCGGTGATGTCATCCGGTTCTAGATAAGACTTGATCCTGGAGACTTTCTCTTTCAGTTTCTTGAACTTCACCTTGGGACAAAAAAAATGGCACATATAAATGACAGTCTATTTAAATATTATTAGCATCCATGTGTATTATCAGTGGATAATACTATAGTATATTAATTTCAGTACACATGAGTGTCTCCAAGTGTCTCTAAGTAATTAATTTTTTTTATGAAAGGAATGATTATTTTATAGTAAAATAATTGTATTGTTAAATTTCTTAATGTAGTTACTAGCAACAGAGAACTAAACAAATTCATTAGGTTAATGTGAAAAGTTTGAGACAAAAGTGTAATGAAGATATGTTCATACGTTAAAACAAATAAATAAAAATTTTGCAATTATAGATTTTGTCTATTTCTATCAGATTACATTAATAAAGTATCAATACTAAGATATATATATATATATATATATATATATATATATAAATTAAATTACAATATGCAACCGAAATGAAAAATAAAGATAAAAAAAGCAAAACTAAAGTCCTTAGAAGTTACAGTTTTAATTTACTGACTTAAACATAGCTTTATTTTATTCACCTTTGTTAGGAATAAAAATGTAATAATGTCAGAAATTAATTATTTTAATTTAAGTGCCTATAAATAATCTTTTTTTTTATTTATAATTGTACGTTATTTTTAATTATAAATATTGTATGTTTTTTTTTCAGTATTTATTATGATAGTTTTAAAGTCTAAGAAATTATAAACTAGCTCTGCTCTAATAAATCTTACGAAATATTAGATGGAATCTGTAAAAATGAGTATTTAATATAAAGCTTAATGTCATATCGTAAATTATAAAAGTGTGATTTATTTTATACATGGCTAATATGTCTAACTTGTTTATTTTAATTTTTAATTGAATGAAGGGGAGAGTAATGCGTTCTTTAATATTAATGAAAGCACATATTCAGAAAATCTTAAGAACGAAAAACCATTAAACGCGAATTATATCTCCTGTTTCATAGCATTGTTGTTTATTCCACAAAACAAATCTTTAATTAAACATCACGGCCGTCTCGCGCCACCACTGCGAACGGACCACACTTCTGTACTAATTCGTGACAAGTCATGATGTCACGTGATCTGAAGGTCTGTCTAGTGCCATCATGGCTCTTACACTAAATATTCATCATTTCTGTGTATATATTGTATGTTGCTATTTGTAATCAAAAAACTTTTAAGTCTCTATCATTCTACTTAATTTGTTACTACTAACGCAATTAAATATGATGTCGTTAAATAGAAAACTACAGCCTCAAAACTGAATGAAAAAGAAAAAGAGTCGTCTAAGACAAGGATGACAACTCTCGTGGTCAGTTACAGAGATTAATGTAGTAGACAAATAAAATAAAAATCATATTTGATCAGATTTCGTAGTGAAATAATCAGAAAATGATTTAACGAGAGCACCTAACGGCTCATACAATCATATTAGTCTGTTATCTGCTAGAATAAACTTTAATCAAGTGTTCTTTTCTGAGTGCTCATAATATAATTCTGATAAATTTTACATTTTATTGTAACTAAAAAAATTGTTCAAAATATTCTAACGTCTTTAAAAGAAATCAGAAAATGTTTACCGGTGCACTCTTTACTTACAGTCAACGACAACTGAGATAATGTTCTACGAAAAACAAATGACATTGGTGCCTGTACTTAAATTTTATATGCAGAAAATATATAGGTTGTGGTTATTATTTGACTTTCTCGGCTTAACTTTAAGTATGGCTTTTATGATCTATGGGCCTATATCAACAAAATAAGATGGTAACTTAATTTATAATATACAAACAGAAATAAAATAGGTGACATAATAAATTTATCGTCTGATATTATTTATTTAGGGAAATAAGAATATACTCATGTCTGTAAGAAATTTCTTATCAAAATTAATCTAATAAAGTTGAATAGATTTTGTTAGAAGCTCGTAAACAAGTAATTTATTCTCTAAATACAATACTACCCCATCTAATAATGAAAAACTGTACTTCGCAGAAATTCGAGGATAATTGTAATGTCTGTTACTCATAAACTGTGATTACCGAGGTTCTACAAAGCACATTTATGTAAGACACAAGTGAACTCGGTAGTCTTATAGATTGGAACTTTACTTCAGAAAAAATTGCATTTTATAGGTATTAGATATTTGTGAATTAAATGAAAAGCTCAATTTTACCAGTCATATCTTAGTACTTATATATTTTCAGATATAAGACTAATTTACATTAGACCTAGTTCTGTTTAATATATGAAAAAATGTGATTTTGAATTTTTAAGTTTAAATATTAAATCTAGAAAATAACACATCGATAATTTGAACGAATAGGTTGATCTAAATGATACTAACTTGAATTCATTAAACTTATAGAGTAAACCATATACAGAAAAAAGCTCATTAAATATTCTACTATAAAATATGAATTTTAAGCAACTTACATAGAAAGCAACACACATGAAAAGCACATAGAATATTCCAATAGATAAAAATATTTCTCCAAATAGAAGATGAAACCATTTTTTTGATTCCTCTGAAATGCTTCAACATAGCAGTATCTAGAATATCTATCTACTGAAAGCAAACATAAAAAGCCCACTAAAATATGCTGAATAATGTCAGCATTAATCTATTAGAACCTAGTAACTTAGGCCCAACGATTGTTATGCATCAGATTCGATACACATCGCAAAAGCCTTATATCTAATGTTAATCGGACATTATACCGTTAGAAATATGAAAAGACTAATATTCGAAGAGTGAAGAACATAATTAACGCGACATACAGCTTTTGTCGTATGCCGAATATTTGTTGAACAGTTTTCCACCAAAGTGAGTCGGACATGATCGTATGGTTTTTTTTATTGCAACCGTCTTTTGTCCAACGTGTGTCTGACATGATCGGACGAAAATTTTATCGCAACAGTCTTATATTTATCGAAACAATATTTTATCCAACATATGTCAGAAATTTTGTAACGGTATTTTTATTGTAAGTCTTATGCCGTACTTGTGTCAGGCTGCATTTTTACATAATATTACAACCATTTTATTTCAAACGGGCGTCGAAACAGACATATGCCAGACGTGTGACAGAAAGTATTTCTGCATGATAACGGAACAGACTTATGACCGACGTGAGACAATCAGTATTTCTGCATGATATCAGAATAGACCTATGTCCGACATGTGTTATACAATACATTAGATAGACGTCGCAAAAGTCATATTTAAACGTTTATTGGACTTTATACCTTTAGAAATTGCAAATATCTTATATCTAATCGGACGGTATTTTTATCGCAACAGTCTTTTGACCCACGTGTGTCGGACATGATCGGACGGTATTTTTATCGCAACAGTCTTTTGACCCACGTGTGTCGGACATGATCGGACGGTATTTTTATCGCAACAGTCTTCTGTACAACGTGTGTCGGACATGATCGGACGGTATTTATATCTCAACAGTATTTGTCCAACGTGTGTCGGACATGATCGGACGGTATTTTAATTGTAACAGTCTTTTGTCTAATGTGTCGGACAATATGTGACGAACATCATTTTCGCATGGTATCGTTACATTCCTATGTCAATTGTAAGTCAGACAGTACTTCTGTATGATATCGAAACAGACTTATACCCAACTTGTGACAGTCAGTATTTCTGCATGATATCAGAACAGATTTATACCAGACATTTGACAGTAAGTATTTCTGCATGATATCAGAACAGACCTCAGTGTTTGACGTGTGTTATACATTAGATTCGATAGACGTCGCAAAATTCATATTCAAACGTTTATCGGACTTTATACTTTAGAAATTGCAAATGTCTTGTATTCGACTTGTTACGGACGTAATCGGACGGTATTTTTGTCACATCAGTCTTTCGTCCAACGTGTGTCTGACATGATCGGACAGTATTTTTATCGCAACAGTCTTTTGTCCAACGTGTGTCGGACATGAGCTGATGGTAAATTATCCCAACAGTCTTTTGTCTGACGTGTGTCGAATATGATCGGTCGGTATTTTTATCGAAACAGCCTTTGTACAACATGTGTCGAACAATATGTGAAGAACATCATTTTCGCATGTTATCGTTACAGTCCTATGTCAATTGTAAGTCAGACAGCATTTCTGAATGAAAACGAAACAGACTTATGTCCGACGTGAGACAGACAGTATTTCTGCATGATATCAGAACAGACCAATGCCAGACATGTTACAGACAGTATTTCTGCATTATATCGAAACATATGCTCTACGTGTGACGGTCAGTATTTCTGCATGATATCAGAATAGACTTATATCCGACGTGTAACAGTCAATAAATCTGCACGATATCGAAACAGACGTATGTCCGACGTGTGACAGTCAGTATTTCTGCTTTATATCAGAACAGACTTATGTCCTACGTGAGACATTCAGTATTTCTGCTTTATATCAGAACAGACCAATGTCCGACGTGTGACAGTCAGTATTTCTGCATGATATCAGAACAGACCCCTATGCCCGACATGTTGCAGACAGTATTTCTGCATTATATCGAAACATATCCTCGACGTGTGACAGTCAGTATTTCTGCATTATATCGAAACAGATTTATACCAGAATTGTGACAGTAAGAATTTCTTTTGTCCAACGTGTGTCGGACATGAGCGGATGGTATTTTTATCACAAGTCTTTTGTCCATCGTGTGTCGGACATGATCCGAAGATATTTATATCGCAAGTCTTTTGCCCAACGTGTGTTAAACATGATCGCACGGTATTTTATTGCACCAGTCTTTTGTCCAACGTGTGCCGGACAAGATCGGACGGTATTTTTATCGCAACAGTCTTTTGTCCAACGTATGTCGGACATGATCGGACGGAATTTTCACCGCAACAGTCTTTTGTCCAACGTATGTCGGACATGATCGGACGGTATTTTTATCGTAACAGTCTTTTGTCCAACGTGTGTCCGACATGATCGGACGTTGTTTTTTTTTTTCGCAACAGTCTATTGTCCAACGTGTGTCGGACATAATCGGAAGGTATTTTTATCTCAACAGTCTTTTGACAAACGTGTGTCGGACATAATCGGACGGTGTTTTTATCGGAACATTGTTTTGTCCAACGTGTGTCGGAAATGAGAGGAAGGTATTTTTTTCGTAACAGTCTTTTTTCTTTCGTGTGTCGGACATGATCGGTCGGTATTTTTATGTAAACAGTCTTTTATCCAACATGTGTCGGACAATATGTGACGAACATCATTTTCGCATTTTATCGTAACAGTCGTATGTCAATTGTAAGTCGGGCAGTCTTTCCGTATGATATCAAAACAGTCTTATGCCCGACGTGTGGCAGTCAATATTTCTGTATGATATTGAAACATACTTATGCCCGACGTGTGACAGTCATTATTTTTGCACGATATCAGAACAGACATATGTCCGTCGTGTAACGGTCAGGAATTCTGCATGATATCGAAACATACTTATGTCCGACGTGTGACAGTCAGTATTTCTGCATGATTTCAGAACAGACTTATGTCTGACGTGTGTTATACATCAGATTCGATAGACCTGAAATATTAAACCTGAAAAATGAAAAACATTCCGAGCTGAAATGAAAGTGTAATGTCTGGGTTACCCTTTAAAAAATATGAACGTAATGACACTGCTATTGAATGAGACTAATACTCATAGAAATCTGATTGCAATGTGTGAAAACA
Source organism: Bulinus truncatus (assembly GCA_021962125.1). Lineage (NCBI taxonomy): Eukaryota > Metazoa > Mollusca > Gastropoda > Planorbidae > Bulinus > Bulinus truncatus. The sequence goes on from JAGDYQ010000092.1 coordinate 310,614, forward strand.
AAGAAAAGGTTACAATAAATGTGCGTTGTCTGACAAGCAAACCAATTCTCAAGATCATTCAGTCAAACCTTTGAAATCATCGATAACATATAGTCTAAGAGAACATTTACCGCACCGAAGTATGTCCTAGTTGTTGAACATTATCTACGCCATTTTTCGAATCAGTATTAAGTCCGAAGAATACCAGGTCTCATTTAATCGCAAATGTCTAATGTCCAACATGTGTAAAATATATACTACGCCAGTAATGCCCCAATGTGTATCGAATAGTTGTTATATGTGATAAATTTATCTCAACGGTATAACGTCAAACATGTGTTGAATAGTTGTTATATGTGATAAATTTATCTCAACGGTATAACGTCAAACATGTGACGGATAGTAACATGTGATTTTTTTTTAACTCTAGGCCAACTATCTGTATCATGTGTCAGACATTTTATGATGACACTTTAATCGCGGCAGTATAATGTCTAGCCTATCTTGTACATAATCTGTACTATTTATTGCAACAATAGTATGTCTATCATGTTTCGGATTTTATCTAAGTTATTTTTATCGCAGTTTGGTTATATCAAACTTTTGTTCTAGATTATTTGACTATATGGATTATGTCCAAAGTGTGTTGAATATAATTTTAGCATCTTATCTGTGTGGTGATATTATTATTGCCATGCAATATCCAACAGTAATATGGCCATCTTGTGTTGAATCTTACATTTCAATAAGTTTATCGCCAATTAATTCCCTTAATGTTTCGGATTTAAATGTATCTTTTTCTCGCAACATATCGTATTAAAATATTTCGGACCTTAAATGATGCAATATAATCGCAGCATTATTCATGTTAACATGTGAGGTCATTATTTGAAGTTATATCTCAGCACTGGTACAAAGTATGTCGAACATTATCGTATAGTTCGCAACTGTATTAAACCAATATTAATTTGGACATTATCGTACAGTTCGCAACTGTATTAGACCAACATTAAGTTGGACATTATCGGATAGTTAGTTAATTGCAACAGTATTTTGTAAAGCAAATATCTGAAGGTTAGTTTATCGAACTAGTATTTTGTCCAACCTGTGTTGGACAACAATCGGACGGTATTTTATCGCAAGTCTCTTTGTCCAACCTTTGTCGGACAAGATCGGGCGGTATTTTTATCGCAAGACTTTGTCCAACATGTGTCATACAAGATCGGGCGGTATTTTATCGCAACAGTCTTTTGTCCAACCTGTATCAGACAAGATCGAGTGGTGTTTTATCGCGACAGTCTTTTCTCCAACGTGTGTCAAACAAGATTCGGCGTAATTTCATCGCAAGTCTCTTTGTCCAACTTGTGACAGACAAGATCGGGCGGTATTTTATCGCAACAGTCTTTTGTCCAACTTGTGTCAGACAAGATCGGGCGGTATTTTATCGCAATTCTTTGTCCAACGTGTGTCGGACAAGATCGGGCGGTATTTTATCGCAATTCTTTTGTCCAACGTGTGTCGGACAAGATCGGGCGGTATTTTATCGCAATTTTTTTGTCCAACGTGTGTCGGACAAGATCGGTGGTATTTGATCGCAACAGTCGTTTGTCCAACGTGTGTCGGACAACATTGGGCTGTATTTTATCGCAACAGTCTTTGTCCAACCTGTGTCAGACAAGATAGGGCGGTATTTAATCGCGACAGTCTTTTGTCCAACTTGTGTTGGACAAGATCGGACGGTATTTTATCACAAGTCTTTTGTCCAACGTGTGTCAGACAAGATTGGCTGGTATTTTATCGCAACAGTCTTTCGTCCAACGTGTGTCAAACAAGATCGGGCGGTATTTTATCGCAAGTCTTTGGTCCAACCTGTGTCAGACAAGATCGGGCGGTATTCTATCGCAACAGTCTTTTTTTCAACGTGTGTCAGACAAAATTGGGCGGTATTTTATCGCGACCGTCTTTTTGTCCAACGTGTGTCAAACAAGATTGGGCGGTATTTTATTGCAATTCTTTTGTTCAACCTGTGTCAGACAAGATCGTGCGGTATTTTATCGCAACAGTCTTTTTTCCAACGTGTGGCGGACATTATCTTCGCTATTTATTTTACAATATTGTGTCCAACTTTTGTCAAACATTAACTGAGTATTTATTAAACCCAATAGTAATATCGTTAGTGGCTTTACGTCGAATGAATTTAGGTGCAGAAGAAAATATGCGGCGATAAAAAAATTAAATATAGAACTCATTAAAGCTATAAACATGACAGCTGAGAGCTATAAACATGACATCTGAGAGCTATAAACGTGACACCTGAGAGCTATAAACCTGACACCTGAGAGCTATAAACATGACATCTGACAGCTATAAACATAGCATTTGAGAGCTAGAAACATGACGTCTGAGAGCTATAAACATGAAATCTGAGAGCTGTAAACATGAAATCTGAGAGCTATAAATATGACATCTTAGAGCTATAACATAACATCTGAGAGTTAGAAACATGACGTCTGAGAGCTATAAACCTGAAATCTGAGAGCTAGAAACATGAAATCATAGAGACCAATTAGAAGTTGTTGCCCAAGGGGCGCGTCGGTTCTGTCCGCTGTTAATTCCGCATCCCTAGTAGTAATTTCTTTTTTGTCAGAGACTTTATACATTCGTAGTTTTCTTTGCCATAAAATGTCCGAAAAAAAAACTAAAATTAATGTATTTTAATCGAGTAGTTTATATTAAACATTTGTCGGACAAAAGTATATTTCGCATTCTCTATTCATACTAGAAATAGAATTGTAAAAATATGTCGAACATTACCTTTAGATATTTAAAATCGAAATAATATTATTTACAACATATGAGAGTGCTATTTGGCGATTTTACAAAACACAACGGTGTTATTTTCATCATTGTAAGAGTATCGGGCGGAATTTTTCAATCGCAACAGTCTTTTGTTCAACGTGTGTCGGACATGATCATTTGGTATTTCAATCGCAACAGTCTTTGTTCAACGTGTGTCGCACATGATCATTTGGTATTTCAATCGCAACAGTCTTTTGTTCAACGTGTGTCGGACATGATCATTCGGTATTTCAATCGCAACAGTCTTTTGTTCAACGTGTGTCGGACATGATCATTTGGTATTTCAATCGCAACAGTCTTTTGTTCAACGTGTGTCGGACATGATCATTTGGTATTTCAATCGCAACAGTCTTTTGTTCAACGTGTGTCGGACATGATCATTTGGTATTTCAATCGCAACAGTCTTTCGTCCAATCTGTCTTGGACATGATCGGACGGTATTTCAATCGCAACAGTCTTTTGTTCAACGTGTATCGGACATGATCATTCGGTATTTCAATCGCAACAGTGTTTTGTCCAACGTGTGTCGGACATGATCATTTGGTATTTTAATCGCAACAGTCTTTTGTTCAACGTGTGTCGGACATGATCATTTGGTATTTCAATCGCAAAAGTCTTTTGTTCAACGTGTGTCGGACATGATCATTTGGTATTTCAATCGCAACAGTCTTTCGTCCAATCTGTCTTGGACATGATCATTTGGTATTTCCATCGCAACAGTCTTTTGTCCAACTTGTGTCGGACATGATCGGACGGTATTTCAATCGCAACAGTCTTTTGTCCAACGTGTGTCGGACATGATCGGACGGTATTTTAATCGCAACAGTCTTTTGTCTATTCTGTCTTGGACATGATCGGACGGTATTTCAATCGCAACAGTCTTTTGTTCAACGTGTGTCGGACCTGATCGGACTGTATTTTAATCGCAACAGTCTATTGTCGATCATGTGTCGGACATGAGCGACGCGGACAGTACTGTAATCTCAACAGTATTTCGCAATTTGTTGTATAAAAAACTGAATTTATAAACAAACTGGTATAAATATTTCTCAATATGGGCACTAGTAGCGACACGAAACATATCAAAATGAAACTAAATTTCTAGCCATGTTCGCGTCCATGGCTAGAAAATTAGAAGCGTTTCAACACATTTCGATCAGCTAACTGTTTCCATATAGAGGGGCATAAAATAATTTCCTGAAAAAAAAATGAAAGGTTTTTGTCTGCTGTGAAAGTTTTAGGATGATCACAGAATTCATGTCTGCTTTGGAAAGTTCTGTAAAAAAAAAGTATGAATTAAACATGGGAAAAATATAAAAGACAATACTGCAAATATATGGGTAATAAAGCTTTGTGATAAAAAAGAATTGCATTAAGTGTATAATAAATATGTGATGTCATAAAGATTTTCAAAAAAAGTCAGTATAATTGGTCAAAGCATGTGCAAAGTGACAAGCATCAAAGCGAAAATGAAGCATAAAAAAGCAACAAAATAAATCAACATAATATATCAAACATATGAAACACTGATAAAAGACGATCGAGTCAAATAGAATAGTACGGTTTGTTAGACGGCGGTATCGCGAATAACTGCGTCATATATAATTTTCAACGGTGTACTAAATACCCCTAAGTATAACCCTACTAAATATCACCTTGACTATCCTGTTATCTAACTCTAACAGTCTAATGGCGTAACTTTGTTCAAGTTCTAAAGTCTGGAGAGATTTCTCCAGAACTCTTTGTTCCTTCAAGTTGTACATCACTGCAGCCATCTCTCTATCATTGACAGACTTTCCACCAACTTGGGTTGTCATGGTTACCAGCTAAACTATCAAGTACTGGATCTGAAAATAAAAGGACTGAAAATAATTAACAGTTGTATTTGTAAATTTAGGTCTTATCAAGTATTTTTTATTGGGTTTGTCAGTCGAGTCTTGGCAAGTCTTTTTAATGGTTGAATTCGTCAGTCGAGTCGCCAATTTTTATTAAGTGTTAAATTCTTCAGTCGAGTCTTGCCAATTCTTATTAATGGTTGAATTTAGCTAGTCGAGTCTTGCCAATTCGTATTAAGTGTTGAGCTTAGTAAGTCGAGTCCTGACAAGTCTTATGAATAGCTGACGTTGTGAGCTGAGGCTTGTCAAATCTTATTTATAGTTGAGTTTGTAAGTCGAGTCCTGCTAAGTCTTTTTAACAGTTGAATTAGTAAGTCGCATCTTGCCAAGTTTTGTTTTGTATATTGCCGAATTTTAAGTCGAGTCTTGTCAGATCTGATTAACAGTTGACGTTGTGAGTTGAATTTTATCATGTCTTTTTAACAGTTGAGTTTGTAAGTCGAGTCCTGCTAAGACTTTTTAAACAGTTGTATTAGTAAGGCAAGTCTAGCTAAGTCTTATTAACAGTTGAATTAGTAAGTCAAGTGTAGCTCAGTCTTATTAAGAGTTGAATTAGTAAGTCAAGTCTTGCTAAGTCTTATTAACAGTTGAATTAGTAAGTTAAGTCCTGCTAAGTCTTTTTAGTCGTAGCATTTGTATTAGAATCGCTAAGTCTTGTACAGTCTACGTCATACGGCGTCATGTCGTCGGAGAAAAGTTGCACCTTTCTCAGTGAAAATGGCAATGAATTGAGTTTATAAAGCCCTAAGAGATGCCAGTCAAAAAACTCATCAATCTGTCACAATCCTTGAATCAGCCAATAGGATGCGACAAAGGTGTTATTCGGATCCACTAAAGGCGCACTTAACGTGTGAGCGTAATTAGCGGCGCTCACGGGTAGCTTCATCGACAGTTGAACGGGTCGTTAACACGCTCCTGACAACGTTTTCTCTTTCTTAATCTTACGTTGGCTCCTCCTCTGATTAATTATTTTTCCAATTCTTCCGCACGACGTCATTTTACACACACACACACGCACACACACACAAACACACACACACAGACACACATACACACACACACACACAGCACTGTGTTCACCGCACCATGCGGCCCGGAAAAATCAATCACAATAAGCATGGGAGGGGCATGTCCTTAGCGTGCGGGGGGGGGCCTGAGTTTTGTCTGGCCCCCCTCTGCTTATTTGCTCTACTTAGTAAAATGTATTACCTAGCCCCCCTGCTATTGCCTGGCCCCCGCTGTAGAATGCCTGACCCTTGCTGTAGAATTTTCACGTTACTGGGCTATGGGGGGCCCCACTCTGAGAATAGCTGACCCTTTCCCCGCTGGTTCCCCTTTTCTGATTTGAAAAAAAAAATTAATAGTTAAGCCGTTATATCTTTATCATTAAATGTATTTTATTTTATGTTTTACAATAAAACTTCATAACATTAGAAATACGTAATGTTATTTTAAATGGCACGTTTTTTTTTAGTTTTGTATCACACTCGTAATGTATACGTCAGATTTATTTATTTTTATCAATTTATTCATCACTTTTATTATTCACTAAATCTTCACAAATTGTGTTCATTTCGCCTCTATGAAATGTAATTTGAAATATATAAACCGAACGGGAATGTGGCTGTCGTCGGCCTAATGTTACCAATAATAAAAAAAAAAGCTTTACAACGCCTATTTATAAATTACAAGTTTAATGTGGTCCAAATCTTCTGAACCATTCTACTAGTCAAACAGTGTTAACTAGTCCGGCGTGCCACTCATTTCAGATTTAAACTTTTTTGGTTTTGACGTTTATATTTAATTCATATTATTCCATGTCAACACTCCATTTATTTGGTTTTTTGATCCGGCCATCTGGTCTAACTTACGAGCCCAAAGTGCAACGCGACTCAAAAAGTTTGCCCACCCCTGATAAAGGAATATTTGTATGCTAATGACAAACTAACATTAGGAAGCCTATGATAATGTATTGTCAGGTTCACTAGACATAAAAGGTGTCAATGTCACCGCTTCCAATTTTTGGGCCCCCTACCCCATGCAAATCTTGAGCATCTAATAATCTTTGACAACAGGGCACCTTCGGACCCCCCCCCCCAACCACACACAACTGTTTAGTGTGTGAAGTCACCGTAAATGAGATGAAATCTCTTAGATCCTTTAAACCACTGATGAGCCGGTTTTATGATCCCCCCTTCTTTCTTCCCCACCATAGCATATAGTGCAAAGGCCATGGAGGCACCACGGGATATATAGCGGTAACTTTCCTCATGACCTGAGATATCCATTGGTCTTCGCCGGAGATCGAACCAGGGAACCAAAGATCGACAGTCGAGCTCCTTACAGCACGACTAGACAGTTGTGATAGGACTTTAGATAGAGGGCCTCATAGCAATGGATTTGATATGACTGTTACTGATAGAGGGCCCCTTACTGATAGAGGGTCACATACTGATTAACGGCCCCATAGTAATAGATTTGAGTAAACTTTTACTGATAGAGGGCCCTATTGCAATTTATTTGATAGAGTGGAACGAACTGCCGAGTGGTGTAGAGATTCGACTCTCGACCTGAGAGTTCTGGGTTCAGTCCTCGGAGAGTCTCATGGAATTTTCCCCCGGTGAAATTTGGTGCAAAGTTGTCCCACAACTTCCCACAGCTTTAAATGGATACCTAATTTATGTTAGGGAAGTAAACGCAGCTGGGCGTTGTGCTAACCACACAATCCCTTTATATGCGGATGTTATAAAAACAGAAGAATTCTACATTTGGCAGTGGGAGCCCTTAAGAGTCACCTGGTTTGCCCATCAGTAGGAATGGCTCTGGCCAAAGCACATATTTTTAGTATTAATGCCTCAGTACTTTTCCTTAAAATGATTTGCCGATTTGACAACATTATTATTTGTTACACTCATAGCTCGATATTTTTACATTAATATTTAGTTATTTTATCCTCTCAGATTGCTTTCTCGGTGTCGGTTTAGGTAGGATTCTCTCCGACACCTAAACCGGGCAAAACTTACGTTCTGACTCCGAGCTAAAATGCCGATATTGACCGACATTGACAGTCATTGACTGATATTGACCGACATTGACAACCCAGCCTTGATTGTATCAATGATCGATACATCTCTATACTAAAATTAACAAAATGTTGGAAGTGCCCCACAAGAAACCATTTCGACCCTTGTTTTTTTTTATATCATCGTCTCTCTTTTTTAGGGGGCCCACAAAACTATCATGCCCTAAGCATGGGCGTCGCTAGGAATTTTTCTAGGGGGGGGGGCAAAAATTTTCCAGGGGGGGGGGGGCAAATAACAACTTTATGACATTTTTTTTAAATGTAAGGGGGGGAGCAAATGCCTCCTCTCTTATATGACATTTTTTCAAAATGTGGGGGGGAGGCAAATGCCCCCATCGCCCCCCCCCCCCCCCATGAATACACCCATGGCCCTAAGGGGCCTCAACAAAACGTAATCCGCCTCTACCAGTATTGCCAACTATTAAATAAAATGTTACATACAGTTATCGACGTAGAGAGGGGATGGGGGGTGGGTGATCACTTAACTAAACAATACGTTGTATTTGTGTGTATTAGTACATAAAGTGGAGCAGGCCACTTACCATTTCCCATATTTTGACTAATACAATCTCAAAATGTTGCCTGATTTGATGGATGCAATTTTAATTGTATGTATTGTGGTCGTATTTGTTCTATTTTTCTACCCTACAATGTGTCATTTCTAAACGATTGTGGATATATACATATATATACTGGATTATTCTGTTTTAAATAAAACACATATCGAACAAAAAGAGATTAAAAAGGTGAATCTTTGAAGGTAAAAATGTTTATATTTTGATAAATATGTTGTACAACTAAAACTGTTTATGATTAGAAATGTAAAAAAAAAATACACTTTTAAAAATGAAATAAAAATTCCTTTGATTAACTTTACTTATAGAAATTTAAATGACAACAAACGCGTAAGCATCAAGATCACTTTTAGCTTCATTTATTTTGTTTGCCTTTAGCTAATGAATGTCGCTTACAGACATAATAGTAACAGTATAGAAGTACTAAGTTCAAATGAGACCTGAATGTGGCTGTAAGGTTTCGAAGTCTAGATTTTATATAGTTATAAATCGTCTCATCTGATGATAACAAGAAGTACTTAAATGGCGCCCAGGTTTTTATTTTTAAGTCAACATAATTTAAATAGTTTAGTGACAAATAGTTAAATCTGGATGGGTTGTTTTATTAGTGGCTTAAAAAATAAAAGACCTTATTAGATTTATTCAATCAACTAACCCGGCAAAAACAAAACTAATAAATTATAATATCAAGGGAGATAGCAATGTTTGACAACTAAAATCTTTCTACCGTCACTTGCCTCCCTTGCAATAACGACATGTGCACCATAAAGTCTTAAAAAATAACTTTTTATTAAATTAAATTTAAAAGTAAAAATAAAATAAGTCATTGTATCATAATGACTTTAAATTAATTGTATTAATAAAAGAGGTCAAGCCTAGATGTAGAGTTTGATTTTTATTTATTTATTACAAATTGTTTTTATTTTTGTTTATATGTATCAATAAATGTAATGACACATTCAGAGCAGTATATAGTATTCAATATAGTATGGCAATGAAAGACGTACTAAGTCCAGTTATATCAATTGTTTTGTCATGTCATTAAAAACATGAAAAATAATCTTAAATGTGTACCCACCACTATTTTTTAGTTTGATTAACATTTATATGATCTAAGAATTTTTTTTTTTTTTTACTTTTTAAGGCATTTTAATAAAAATTAAACTTGCTATTGTAATTTGCACACATTAATCAAATTTAACTAGTATAAATAAAACTAAAAAAAGGCTGTTTTAGCCTTGCTCCTGTATATACCGGTATTTAAATTATTTAATTTAGCAATTAAAATGAATTTTACAAATCAGTTTAAATTTTACTTAGTTATTTTTTTTATGCCAGAAGACTGAGTGTTGACTTAAGATTGTCGGATGATGTTCTCATTTATATGCTGCCCAGATCCAAATTTATTGCCCATAAACATGTTAGGTGAGTTTGGTTTCGATTCAACAGACATAACTATTTTACAAAAAGATGCCAAAATAAATGAACCAAATAAAACTAACAGGGACCCAACTATTGAATAAAACTAATAATAACGGCTCTTTCCAGGGCCCCCAAACATTGAATAAATCTAATAAGAACGACTTTATCCAGGGCCCCAAACAATGAATAAATCTAATAAGAACGACTTTATCCAGGGCCCCCAAACATTGAATAGATCTAATAAGAACGACTGTGCCTAGGTTCCTCCACACCACAAATAAAACTAAAAAAAAACGGTTTTCCCCCGATACAACAAACCATACCAAGCAACATTGTCCCACGTGAGTCACTATTTCTAACTGCCATTACTTGCTTTCAGTTTTATTTTACATCAGTGTCTTACTACTTATACACACTAAACTATATCAGTGTCTTACTGCTTATAAAACACTAAACTACATCAATTTCACTTTTTTTTACGTTTCTCAATTTAGAGACAGTTTTTGAAAGGAAGAGTTCGAGCCCAACACAGTGGACATCATATGGACACGACTGCTTGTGGCCACCGTGGCGCCTCCATTGCCATTGCGGGGGATGTAGAAATGCACCACAGAGTTGTCCAAACAGTGGCGCAGGGCTGACCATAGAACCGAAATATAAACATGACATCCTTACAGTGAATCCATAGGATGTGTAATGTGAGCACGTCAATTTATTTTATATTGTCTGTATTAGTATCGTGAATAAAGAATTGAACTGTAAGCCGTGTTTGTTTTGGTCAACTATGTTATTTGTGTCTGTATGTCTCTATGTCAAATAAAGTAAATCGATTAAAACAGTCACAATATCTGCATTGCCAGCAAAATAGGTAAACCATATGAAGATAATAACAATGCTTATTTACATATACATACATTTAAAATAATTTTATATAATCCCAAAGGAAAATGGCTAAATTAATTATCGCAACATATTTAATGCTAATATAAGTGCTTTTAAAATGTTAATAGGTAAAGTATCTTTAAAGTTAAATAAGACAAAATAATTCTATGTATTTCTACTCAATTACTAATAGTATGAAGATTATTTTTTGTTCAATTTAAGAATTAAAATTAAACAATTTAAAATGAAACTAGAGACATTAAGAATATTTTTAAGAAAGAATTTTTTTTTTCAAAATGAAAGTAATGAATGAAATTAATACAGTAAATTATCTTTTAGTTATCTTCAATTAAGTTTTATTTTTTTGTATATCATCTAAGCACATATTCAGTCAGAGATTGTGCCAGCTATTCTTGGGCACCTGAAAATCTACTAATGTCTACCTTTGAATTAATCACAAACTTTCAGGTAAATATGCTGCACAATATCTATGATGAGGGTCCTAAATACAGATGACCTAAAAATGTGTTAGGGATGCCCCTCAGTGTGAGTCATCTGTTAAAGTTGAACTTAGTGTGGGTCATTCCATTATGTTATAGTGGTCAAGTAAGGTGGGTTGTTATATCATCTGTTACAGTGGTCAAGAAGGATTGATCCTTCTATCATCTTTCACAGGGGTCAAGTGTGGTGGGTCATTCCCTCATCTATTACAGTGGTTAAATAGAATGGGTCATTTCATCATCTTGTTGCAACACAGAGTGCATCATCTGTTACAGTGTGGGGCATTCCATTATGTTACAGAGGTGATTAGAATGGGTTATTCCATCATCTTTAACAATGGTCAGGTGGGGTGGATCATTACATTATCTGTTACAGTGGTCAGATAGGGTGGGTCATTCCATCATCTATTACATTGGTCAGATAGGGTGGGTCATTCCATTATCTGTTACAGTGGTCAAGTAGGGTGGGTCATTCCATTATCTGTTACAGTGGTCACGTGATTTGGGTCATTCCATTTTATGTTACAGTGGTCAGCTAGGGTGGGTCATTCCATTATCTGTTACAGTGGTCAAGTAGGGTGGATCCTACATAAATATTTCGGTAGTTGACGAAGGTCAAGAGATAATCTTAAACATGCCAGGGCTTTGATAGCGAGGAAGACATTTAGGTTTAATGGCATCAAGCTCAACAATAGAGAGTAACGTTTTAGGTCTATGGTCTAGCGGGTGAACGAGCTAAAATTATTGTTCATGGACAGACGTACATACCGGTATTGTCAAACTGAATGGTAAATAGATGTGTAGATAGACAGCCATTGATTAAATTGTATTATATAACACAATTTTCGAATACATGTTTCGACAAAATAGCGTTACCGTATATATTTTGATTATGTTTTTTTATAACAGTTATAACAAAATTGTCTACATACCCATGTTTAAAATTATTCTTGACTCGTCACTTTCAGGAACACTAACTTTAAAATGGCATTAAAATGCACATGAAGTACCGGCCCTTATTTCTTATCTTATCCTGTAAACAGGACTTTAAAAAAATCAATACCAATAAAGCCATAAATCTTGTTTCCTTTTCATAAGCCTGTATGAGTTAAATTGAGGACTTTGTTTGTCTGCCGTAATGTACTAACGATAGCTGTGTTTGATATACACTTAGACATGTTGAAATCATGTTTTATCCATATTCATTCCACTATTCATGCCATAAACGAGGTTGTCAACACAAATTTACTTCCTATTAATCTTTTCAAAAATTATATTGTGCTACAAAATGTACTGTAATATCATTTTGTTTTTAGAATGTTGACTATAGTACAGACTGAGGATAAATACAAGGAATGAACTTAGAAGGAATGTCTGTTGTTGGTTTGTTTGGTTTTTGTTTGTTTTGTTTTTAGGGGGTGGGGGGTGAGGGTAGGAAGGGGAAAGAAGTCCGTATCACAAAGTTTGAAATGTACTTATTCATTTAAATTATTTACATATTTTCATTATGGATCTCAAGTTTACGTTGGATCAAATTTTAGCCCAAGGAATATATTGTGAAAAAAAAATGTATAGGTTGCATATGTACAACACTTGACAGTATAGCAGCTGTTTAAATGTCATGACAACCTAGAGCGAGGGTGTAAAATGTACGACCCACTAGAACATTTACATTTCATTCTCATTAGTTTATTTAGATACAATAACCATCTTGATTTGGTCCTTCAGTAAAATTAAAGAACCAGTTGTGATCAGTGATTTTATAACTTTACCGACCCTCTGAACATAAATAAAGCTTTAGTAAAATATATGACAACCGCAGTATATGACAAGTATTTAGTTGAGTATATGACAAGTATATAGCACAGTATATGACAAGTATATAGTTCAGTATATGACAAGTATATAGCGCAGTATATGACAAGTATATAACTCAGTATATGACAAGTATATAACTCAGTATATGACAAGTATATAACTCAGTATATGACAAGTATATAACTCAGTATATGACAAGTATATAACTCAGTATAGTGTGGGGAGCGGTGTTGATTGTCGTTAAGATATACAAAATATATAGTGCAGCGTATAACAACTGTATATAATGAATATACTAAGTCCAATACCTGCATGTGATATAAAGTGAAGAGCAACTTAGTTGGGGAAATAACTCCGCTTCAACGGATTGGAGATTACAGTAATCTTTTCAAAAGAACGTTCCCTATGTCTATAAAATACTTGAGTCACGTGACTATATATGAATGAAATAAACAACTGCCAGTATTCTTTCACTGGCCTCCCCAGTTAAATAACCTAAGTTACAGAACAAAAAGTCTTAGTTGTTATACAATAGATCTTACAAGTGGAGGTCTGTGTTGGAAAGAAAGGGTTTAATACAGTTCAAAGACGTTGGCGAACTCCCCTTAATGTACACTTCAGTGTGTGTCCAGTAAATGAAGTACACTGAAAACATCAATAAAAGGTACTGAATAACTAGTTGAATATCCTAGCATTGATCTACATTGACTTATTAACCCTTATTAACTCTTTCATTAGTATACTTTGAAAATGTTAGGATTTTTAAAGGGCTTTTGTTGAAAATAATAACTAAATAAATGGGCTGTTTCTTCTAGTGTTCAGCAGTTGGGAAAGTAAACGTTTCAAGTCAAACTCTCGTATCAGCAAAATAAACTAATAATTTTTTTTTAATCAGCAGTGTTTCTGGCCTCAGTCAGACTAAAGACAGACGGAGACTTTATAAACGAATAAATGTAAAAAGCAGTAAGACACTGATGTAGTTTAGTGTGTATAAGCAGTAAGACACTGATGTAGTTTAGTGTGTATAAGCTAAAGAAGGCTTTAAAATGACATTAAAATGCACGTGAATTATTTACGTCCCACTATGTCTTATCTTCTAAATTTTGATATTACAGTGGAAGTGATATTAGTTGACATAAATGACAGTGCGACCTATTTCACTCTTAGCATCCAACACACAATAATTATATTATCCTACCTACTGACTGATGAACACGACATCTTAGTTCAGTGGAAGTCACTCTCAATGTTTTAAAAGGAGAAAGGTGGGTAAACATTCATTTGAAAGGGGTGACTTTCCATTTGAATGAGTTTAAAAACAATGACCTCTTGACCTCTCGGTTTATTTAACACAGTTACATTTTGTTGTAACATTGTATGATAACAGTATTTAATACATTACATCTATACTATAATGTCTGCAACATCAATAAATATAAAATCATCGACGAATTAACAAATAAAACAAACACAATCTACAAGTTGCCCACCTCAATTCAGCAACGCTCCTGATTTGTACAATGCACTAATCCCCTGTCCACTAGCAGACGGTGCTGATAAAATTCACTATTCCGCCGCCAACTGCTACATTTCCCATCGTCCAATATTCACGGCACTCAGACCACAATATCGATATGGAAATCAGTAAACTATCGAGACCAATTTAATAAATCGATAATAAGGCCTCCAATACAGCCACCAATACTTCTTCCCACCCCCTCCCCCCACACCCACCCAAGCCGACAACTACGTAATAACCGTCAGACTAAAGCTTCTTTTATGCCGTCTTGACCCGCAGGCTGCTGACAAGGGGCACTAATTTTTTATGGCCCACACCCAGGGGGGAAGTATTGATTACATACTCAGCAATACAGGCCCTAACTACACTTGTACATGTACGTACATATAATATATGTACACACGGCTCTTAATGTACACATGTACTATATATATATATATATATATATATATATATATATATATATATATATACATATGGAGCATGCGTTGTGCTGACCTGATCAGATATTAATTTGTGTTAACAATTTTAATCATCTCAGCATAATGCTAATGGTTTTTAAAGCTGTATTATAATATCATAATTCGTGATAATTCAATATCATCAAGTAATAAGATTCATAATAAGAACGATACTATTGTAAAAAAAAGTACCCTAAATATAGAAAATGTCTCGCTTTGGTTACTGGAATGTAAACTCTAAACATTTAAGTTTACAATGTGTTGCTAATAGTTACAAATTATTGAGTAGTCTGTAGGCAGTGATACCATGAGATATTACTTGATGAGATGCATTATGCTGTAAGTCATCACAGAAGTAAATAGTGAGGGGATGGGACCAACACAAGGAGGGGGGGGGCTACCCAAATACAAACCAGGGCCCTAATTCTCTGTAGAACCCCGAAGTGTGAAATGGTTTAGTACTTGATGTCTTAATAATGGGTGGGTGTGGGTGAGCAGGCTGGGCTAAATTAACTGAGATATTCAAAGGCCCCCTAGACAATCCGGCCGCAGCCCATGGAAGGGTTTCATACGATAACGCCTACTGGTGTTTGTATCACCATGGTTGGTAAACAAATATTAGATTTAAATAAAAAAAATATTGACAATGAACCCGGATACAATAGAAGTAAGATAGACAGATCAATGCAAGAGAACTGGTAAGCTGAGAATGTGCATAGACAAAGAGTTAACACATTAATAGAGGAACCGGTTTATTATCATTCATTGAGGATTAAATACACAAATATTGAACACACACACACACACACACATAAAGGGAACAGTTAATAATCAATCAATGGGGATCGACATCTGACCCAGGTGTATACAAGACATATGATATTGCTGTAATGAACTAGTCCTTTATATTTGATATAATCTGACTGTTTAGACTGGGGGTCTAACTTTGAATACTTACAATTCCACTACTCTATAGTGGGGGAGCGGGGGGGGGGGGAGATTGTTGTTGTTATACTTGTTAAGGATATATAAAAAATATATTTTCTAAATCTGGCACTCCCATACAGCCAGCCTAATGATATAATTGTAAAACACATTCAGGCTGTGTCTAGCCTGTATGAAAACTGTGGACCAGACACACGATGGTGTCATGTGACATGATAAGATCACCGTGACACTTTAATGACTTTCACAGACAGGGCATTCTGGGATTAGTTTGTTTGTTTGTCTTCCTTTCAGTGAGAATAATGTAAAATAAAGTAGTAGTAATCTGTAGCTGTGTGTGTTGATATTTTTTTTAAAGGACCAAATGTTGTTTTGGGCTAAATCGTTACGCTAGGAGAATTTAACGAGGGGGCCCACTGAACGCCCACCATGGGCCCGACTTCTAAAGGGCCCTACACAGCCCCTGTTAAACCTTTAATTTTATTTTCCAATGTCTTAAAAATCTCCATATTTAATTCTGCTCCCCTCTTCTGTCTACTTCTTCATTGCATTTGATTCATATTCTACACTTGCATAACTGGCATATACAATAGCTGGCCTATACAACATTTTCTTTATAAAAAATTCTGACAAAAGAAAAATAATAATTATAACAGTGTCACAACAACATGTCCATTAGAAAAAAGTGTCTTAGATGCGTTGCCTATTGAACCTGTGATTAAGCCAACAATTACTCGGTCATCTCTAACAGTAACATCGCCTCCCCCTTCCCCATCCCTTTTACCCACGGACAAAACTCAATGAACTAAACGGAGCAGACGTTCTGGCGTGACGTTTAACACAAAGGTCAGGTCAACTGATCAACCGAAGGTGTCATCTTGACGCAGTCGGACATTTTTTTGTGTCTGTTAATGTCTTAATTTGTCTGTGTGACATGGACATCGATAGTAAAAAGAAGTCACCGTTTACTGTTTTGACCTATAGACTTGTAATTATCCTTTGTGACGTTAACAGCTAATGTTTTGTTTTTTTATCTATTGACTTGACACCAAGAAATAAAGTAATTATGAACAAACCAGATCTGGCTAGAATCTGTGACGTGAGACTTAGGTCAAGGTGAAAAGGGTGGAAAATTTTCGTGACCTCTGAATATTAGGTGTGAGAAACGTGTATTTATTTTTTTTTTTTTGAGTTAAGTAATGTCACAAGTTAATGTTACAGCACTTACACTTACAGACTTAGTTTGATCAATAAAAATTGTCCTAAAATGTTACTGTCATCTCTACGAGTTCTCTAATGCAAGTTTTGTTCAATAACACAATGTCGTGTGGATGGCTTGAGGGAGGGAGGGAGGGGGCTATTGATGATGGCCGGTGAAACCGTTTCTCCCCCCTTTAGTGATAAGTGGAGGTGAATCAGTATGCTCCAAGATGTCATGAGGCCCAACAACCTCCCCC
Source organism: Bulinus truncatus (assembly GCA_021962125.1). Lineage (NCBI taxonomy): Eukaryota > Metazoa > Mollusca > Gastropoda > Planorbidae > Bulinus > Bulinus truncatus. Next base: position 328,008 of record JAGDYQ010000092.1, read on the forward strand.
CCCCACACACACACCGCCCCTATTCGGCCAAGTAAAACTCTACATTAGTCACACATGACACAGTATGACAAATGTCATACTTTACCCCCCCCCTCCCCCACCCCGGAAAAAAAGTTATGAATCCCCCCACCCCCAGCCTTTGAAAGCTCAATATTGGGGGTGGGAGGGGGGAAACACCGTAGTGCCCCTTCCCTTTTGGTGCCATGTTTCCCACCATACTCATCCCCCTCTTCTCAGCATTATTATGATAACCTAAAAAATAAGTCACAGGTAAAGATTGATCAGTATACATCTAAATGTCGTGGGCCCCCTACCACACACACACACACAGCTGAACAAGAAATAAGATGATTTAACTACACATCATTCGGGGTTGTCTTTATACACTATGTCATGGGCCCTTCACCTCACATATTCACACCACACACACATACCAAACACAAACACAAACACAATTAATTTATGGTCAGGATACACTAAAATTTCACCAATAAATTAACCAAGTAAAATGTAATTGACCATTTACCGTTATCATTGTATACTATAGGCCATTGTAAATATAATAATGAATTACAGTTATATCTTTACGTTTTGTTGAGAACAGGTTCAATAATCCATTAAGTTAAAAAATTAATCCGAGTTTTTGATTTTTTTTTTAAACTAAGTTAAAAACGAATGAAATATCTAAACATTACAAAGAAGTGTAAATTGAGTTGTAGAAATATGGAAAATGAACGATCAGTAGTGGCGATGGTTTTTTTCTAGCCCAATCCAAGTGATTGTGAGGTTTTCAGCCCAATCTATGAATTTAGGCTGCGGGTTTGAATCCTAGCCAATCAATGGCTACATATCCACGTGTTTACGTCACCTCAAAGGTGAGAATGTATACAAAATAATAGTAATTTATCTCACTTGTAGATACAAAGATAAAAGATACACATTCCTATAACTGGTTCTTGAGGCGGTGGCCCAAAGTGTTAGACACACACACATACATAAACACACACATACACAGTCGAAACACACATAAACACACACATACACAGTCGAAACACACATAAACACACACACATACACAGTCGAAACACACATAAACACACACACATACACACATTCACAAACACATACATACACAGTCGAAGACACACATAAACACACACACACAAATATATATATATACACACACAAACACATTCACAAACACACACATAAACACATACACAAATAAAACACACGCGCACACACACAAGCATAGACACAGATACACACGCAATCACAAACAAACGCATAAACACACACAATCACAGACACACACACACACAAACACACGCGTATAAACATAGACATAAAACCAAACATACGAACACACACACACACACAAACACTAACAAATACGTAAATACACACACAACACACAAACACACAGACATACTTATACTTAAACACACACAAACATACACACACACAAAATACACACGCTATACAAATCCAAGTAAAAGAATGTATGTAGAAAACATTCAAATTCTTATTTTTCACTTGTGATCTAAACTGCCCACTATGAAAATTGGTACCTAAGGCAGACAGCTACTATCGCCCACCTCCGCACCATACGCCACAGGGCAAGATGAATGTGAGAGTTTTTTTTTCTCAGTTAAATAGTATGTATATAAGATCAAATTAATAAACCCTGTTAGATTTCTTAAAGTTTATAATAATAATAAATCATGATAGATTAACACATATAATTAATTATACAATCACTGTAATCACTTCTGATTATATATGAACGAGACAAGCTATGAAGTTAACGTGACGGGTGTAACAATATTATTGGTGTGCTTGCACATTACTAACAATGGTACACATTTGTTTTAAGTTTAGTAAAACAAAAAAAAAAGAAAAAAAAAACTCTTTAAAGTTAATTTGCTCTTATATCTTTATGGAGTTTTTCTTTTTTTAATCTTTGATAAACAAATACATTAACTGCCTCATGTTTTGTTAGTTAATTTAGTACTCATTGGTGTCTGTGACGAACTTCTCCGACCCTCATGATGAATGCTTGTCTTTGTTAACCCCTATGTCCCTCCCCCCTTCCCCCCCTTCCCCCGCTATACGGGCAGGCCGGTAGCCAGGTCAAAGTAAGCAGGGGGGCACCAATACCCAGCAAGGGGGCACCTTCTCATTTTAGTTACTTTTTTCTTTATTTTTTCCTCATTTTCTTCTTTTTAAGCGGGGGGGGGGCACTCCACACCTAGCGGGGAGGCACGCCCCCCCAGTGCCCCCCCTTGGCTACGGGGCTGTATAGGGCCTTGTGTGACTTGTGACTCCACTGCGTTCATTAATCATTACTTTCAAAGCAAGGGGGTGAACTTCAGTTATGTTTTGCTTGTAAATTAGATGGAGTAATTACTTCCCTTTGATCGCAATAAACGCTGTTTTAATAAAAACATTTTTTTTTACTTTACAGAGTGTTAAATGATTATTTGAGCTTGTAATATTAGTCACAATACATTACAGGCTTAATGGTTATACTTTTCATCATCTGCAGCTAGAATGAAAAAAGGACTACATACTACATATACATTATATTAAAATGATATACTTAACTTATCCTAATACTGAACGACATCTTAACTTCTTATCATCAGTTAGGTTTGTATTTAAAACTTAAATTTTCAATTTTAAAAAGTACAATAGATCTGTATTAAATAATTAATTTTCTTTTATCATTTCTACCAACAGGGTAGTTAACTTCTGTTTTAGATTTGCAGGTAATATGGGCATGTGTTATCTACCCTTTTCAGCACTGAATGATTTAATGACGTATTGACAAAACAGCCACTGGATGGAGGATGTAACCCGAGAAAATGTCAGGTGCCTATACAATTCAATGCCCCGTTGGGTACAGCAATCTATTGACAAATTGGTTGGTGTGTGTGTAGACAGGGGTTCCAATCCAAGCCCAAGAACAACTGGCGGCAACTCGCACATAGAGATAATAATGTTGTCATCCTTACAATAATGAGAATAGTATCACGTTGTGAGGGGAGATAGATTCGGATTGGTATTTTTTTTAAAACTGTTTTAATTACTAGAGAAATGTTAATTACAAAATCGGTCTTCTACCGATTATAAAATATTTTTAAAAATCACGTGTTTAGGCAAAAACGTTTGCCTGGTTACTGGCTGCTCGTGGTCTGGTCACTGGATGTTCTGTCTGGTCACTGGCTGCTCGGGTTGTGGTCACTGGCTGTTTGTAGTCTGATCACTGGCTTTTCATGGTCTTGTCACTGGATGTTCTGTCTGGTCACTGGCTGCTCATGGTCTGATCACTGGATGTTCTGTCTGGTCACTGGCTGATCATGGTCTGGTCACTGGCTGTTTATAGTCGGGTCACTGGCTGCTCATGGTCTGATCACTAGATGTTCTGTATGGTCACTGGCTGTTCATTGTCTGGTCACTGGATGCTCTGTATGGTCACTGGCTGTTCATGGTCTGATCACTGGATGTTCTGTATGGTCACTGGCTGTTCATGGTCTGATCACTGGATGTTCTGTCTGGTCACTGGCTGATCATGGTATGGTCACTGGCTGTTTATAGTCGGGTCACTGGCTGCTCATGGTCTGATCACTAGATGTTCTGTATGGTCACTGGCTGTTCATTGTCTGGTCACTGGATGTTCTGTATGGTCACTGGCTGTTCATGGTCTGATCACTGGATGTTCTGTATGGTCACTGGCTGTTCATGGTCTGATCACTGGATGTTCTGTCTGGTCACTGGCTGCTCATAGTATTGTCACAGATAAATGTTGTACATGGAAATAAAATGATAAATTTGATAGTCGTAATAAATCCTGTAGTCTGTGTAGGGGTGGTACCCAAGAGTTAAAGCAGTAAACAGTGGAACAGAAAAAAGAGACTCGGTGCCCTACTTACAATGCTGTCCAGTGACTAATGTCACCGAAATAAATTCCGGTTATTCGTTTCTATACTTAGGACAGTATTGTAGAGCGATCGACTACTAAACGAAGTGCTCCTAGTTCGATCCCTGATATGGCTGAACTTTTATCGGGTACAATCAATGTCCCCCATGTCCATCCAGCTTACTGACGGTCACCTGACATTTGTTGGATTAAAGTAATCCCATAGCCGTGTGGCTTTAAAATCAAGATGCATCTTGACCTCCATGGTTTGCATTGGCTTCCTAGAGTAGAGTAATAACTACTTTGTCAATGAAGAAATATTTGTTTTCATGTTTGCTGCCAGGTTTGATGTTATATTTAACTTTAAATATACATTTCAAGATGTAAAACATAACAGTAAATTATGAAACGTTCAATTTTATTTTTGTTTTGCCTATATTTTAGTTAACGACGTATTAAAGCAGTTATTTATCCAAACATAAAACTAGAACACTGACACATAAAGAGAGTTAACTTTGTTTGAAGTCCAGGCATACTTTCATTTGTCAGTTGTCTCCCTTATCAGTTTTAGAATGTTTACTAGCGCAAAAAATACTTACAAAAATTGAATTTCGCATAGTTTTATTTTTAAATTGGACTTATTTAAATAATCCTAATAAATATTATCCATTGATCAAAAATGTTTTGCATACTTATACTGTAAAAAAAATAGTGAAAAGTAACACTATTCTGACTTTAAAGCATTACAAATTAAAAATGATTAAAGAATTTAAGTAAAATATATAGCAAATTGCGATCATTATTTAATTAGGAAATGATTCAATCACATTAATAAGCTAAATATAATAACGATAAATTATGTATATACATATATTCCGATTTACGAAACTAAAATGAGATTTTAAATAGCAAAAAAAAAATAATAATAATAATAGAAATAAAACTAGATCGTTTAAAATATTTGTCCAAATTTATCCATAAACTGCCTTGGAAAAGGGTTTTCTTTAGGAATGTAATAAACAATTCTTTGGCTGTTAATGGTATGGTCACTTGTTGTTCATGTTCTAGTCACTAGCTGATCATGGTCTGGTCACTAGCTGATCATGGTTTGGTCACTAGTTGTAAATCTATGAAGCTGAAAAATGTCTGCTCCACAATTGGTCTACCAAATTGCCATCGTATGACAAAATATAAGTTTAAGAGAAATCTTTCAAATTATGAAGAAGTAAATATAAGTCCCATTGCTAGAAATTGGTGAGAAATTTGTACCAATACAATCATGAAATAGTTTTAATTTTTGTCAATTAAATAATGACAAAACAAGACATTTACACATAAAATCTAGTAAACAAAAAAAAAATAAAATGCCCTTGACAAATATGAAGTAATAAATATTTGTGTATGTACCAATGGTTGAAAATATTTTATTTTAATAAAATATATTATATTACTTTATAAGTTTGTATCATTAGGGGGGATAACTCAGGTTGAGAACCCCTGTACTGTAATGATGATGTACAGACTGAAGCAGCTGGAGACAGAGGGGGGGGGGGAGAGAGAGCTGGGAAGACAATCAGACGAGTCTTGTGGACGGTTAATTTAGAGGTGACTAGTCACGTGGTCTGTGAAAGAGATGTGCTGTGTAAACATTCCTTTATAGATAAATTGTTGGGGTGGGGTGGGGTGGGGGGGGAGGCGGGATGGGGAGAGCGATATTTATGTGTTGAGGCCGTACATAGCTGAAAGATTCAGTGTAATATAGTCAGTGTGTATGTGTGTGTGTGTGTGTGTGTACATGTTTCTGTGTGCATGTGTGTACACATTAATGATATCCCTAACTTATACACACAATGAATACATCAATGACAAGATGTGATATATAAAGATTGTAATGGTATGATAGGGTGATCTGTAAGACAGATCCTTAGCTAGAGACACTAACATTGACAGACAGACAGACAGATAATGATAGATAGATAGATAGATAGATAGATAGATAGATAGATAGATAGATAGATAGATAGATAGATAGATAGATAGATAGATAGATAGATAGATAGATAGATAGATAGATAGATAGATAGATAGATAGATAGATAGATAGATAGATATAATATTTAAACTGACGGAACTAATGACAGAAAATTGAAAAACTTGACAAAAAGTAAATTCGTGTCAAATTAATCAATGAAGTTTCCTGGCATGAAAAAAAATCGGAAAAATCACTTCCATCCGGAACAGGGTGGGTAAAGTTTCACTTGAGGCGGTATGGTCAGTTACACAATCATTTAATGGGCATGTGCCCGGACTCTGCTGTCGTGTTGATTGGTTTTGATCATGCGTGACAATATCGCCTCTGTCCAGTATAGATTTAATGACAATTCATTGGATGGAGATATGTAGGACACTGAAAGAATGAGCAGCTTGATGGTTTGGGTTAGTTAAACAATGACCTATAGGTCTTATTTATCAGCAGATGAGAATGATTTTATTTATAACTGAGCTCTCTACTTGAATCTATCGACTACAATTATCATCAATACATTGACCATTATCTGATGATCCCAACCTGCTACTAGAAAAAAATGGATTTTGTTTAAACCCATATATATATATTGTGTTATATTGTCGTTTGTCTATGTTGTGTTATATTGTCGTTTGTCTATGTTGTGTTATATTGTAGTTTGTCTATGTTTGTTATATTGTGTTATATTATAGTTTGTCTACGTTGTGTTATATTGTCATTTGTCTAGGTTGTGTTATATTGTCGTTTGTCTATGTTGTGTTGTATTGTCATTTGTCTATGTTGTGTTGTATTGTCGTTTGTCTAGGTTGTGTTATATTGTCGTTTGTCTATGTTGTGTTGTATTGTCGTTTGTCTATATTGTGTTATATTGTCGTTTGTCTATGGTGTGTTATATTGCCTTATATTGTCTTTTGTCTATGTTGTGTTATATTGTGTAAGGGAAAGATTATAGCGCAATTTCTTCCAGTTACGTTCTCTTTCAGCTGGAGTTTGAAAGGTAGAAAGCTAATCTATCCTTTTTTTCCCATTATCTTTAGACTCGTCTTGGCAATCTGTCATTTAAACTAGCGACCTGCAACCAAACAGATAGACTTACATTTGCTGAGACTCCCCGTGGGAGGGGGGGGATGACGTAGCACCCCGTCCTTAACGAGATCTGACGACGCAACTCTACAGGACATCAACAGTTTGTGGTGGTGGAGGAAAATAATTATCACAGGATTCCAAAGTTAGCACGGAATGTTGTCGAGCCATTTCAAACTTGAGTTCATATCCCGTCCCTTGGGTTGTAATAGAACATGTCTGGATAATGCATGAACTAATAGGACGTTATGTTTCTTGCTGTTTAGAGACAGCTACATAAACAGACAGACAGTTACATAGACAGGCAGACATTTACATAGACAGACAATTACACTGGCAGACAGTTACATAGAAAGACAGACAGTTACAGAGACAGTTATAGAGACATACAGACAGCTACATAGACAGATAGTTAGTTATATAGACAGACAGACAGTTACATAGACAGACAATTACATTGGCAGACAGTTACATAGCCAGACAAACAGTTACATAGACAGAGAGACAGCTACATAGACATACATTAGTTATATAGATAATTACGTAGGATAATGCATGAACTATTTCGTTCTTTAAATATATATATATTTGGTTTTCGCTGTTAATTGTAATGTTCTTTTATTTGTGACAGTTTGAAGTTCTCAGTGACCAGTCATTCATACTGACCAGTTGAGCCTCACAAAACAACGAACTAATTATTTAAAGTCGCTTCAGTTAATTTCTCTCAGTGTATAATACAGTGTCCTCCCCTGTGTATAGCTGAATGGTGACACACACTGTTACTACACGATATCTCTATACTTCAAGACTATCTCCACTCTCTATCTATCACTCTATTTCTTTTCTTGTTTCTCTCTTTCTTTCTCTCCCTCTTTCTCTCCCTCCCTACTCTCTCTCTCTCTCTCTCTCTCTCTCTCTCTCTCTCTCTCTCTCTCTCTCTCTCTGCATCCATGGTTTCTTTCGCTCTCTCTTTTTTTCTTCTCTCTAAGACTCACTCTATTGAGTAATATCACATTACTTTTACTCCATCAAAACTTCCTCTGCATAAAAAAAATGTTTGTCCCGACCTAAAAATAGCCACCCAGTGTTAAATGTCCAAGAGACAGAATTCACCACATCGACTGGGCATTTTATGGGAGAGTCACCAGTAGTTGGTCATGGGGGGGGGGGGTCTGTTCAAACAGCATTATATCTTTCTGGTCAAACAGCATTATATCTTTCTGTTCAAAGAGCATTATATCTTTCTGTTCAAAGAGCATTACATCTGTCTGTCTTTCTGATCAAACAACTTAATAACTTTCGTTATATCTTTATTCATCAATGGTCACAGTAGTATCTAAGTTCTCCATTCTTTATGTTTGGTCACTAGATGTGTTGCACATGACGTTGATATCATTCATTTAATGACTGGAAATTCATTTTTACACTTGGTCATGATGATGTCATATCAAATTTTATATCAAAGCTTTTTGCCCATGTTTGTTTTTGTTTTGGTCTATATAACCTTTTTTTAGCTAAATATACTTCATTAAGAAAATATCTCTAATTATTAATTCATTAAATTATGTTGTCTTTAGTCAATTTCAATTTGTTTATATTGTTGTTGATGTTGTTATTATTTGTTATCTTTGGAAAGTAGAACCTTCCTTACTTTACGAATACATAAAAAAAAATTATTGTGCTGAAGGTCCTTGAACAAAGTTTGATCATCTAATTCTAATCTCGTAATCCAGTGGCTCTTAAAGTGTGGATAGTGTGCCCTCGGTGGGTCGCCAAAGGTTCTAATAATTACACAACAGAGAAGAAATATATATATATACAATTAATTTTAGATTTTCTCTCTTTACAGTTTGATCTTAAAAACCTAACATTTTGTCACTAAAGTTTGAGAATCACTGTTCTAATCTCTTTATTCAATAATCCACGTGATGGTCGTTCAACTAATTGAAATGTTTACAGTAGAGATGAAGGTGATTACTTGCATTCCATTATTCATAGGTCAGTGTCGAGTACACAGTACACTTGGGCTGCCCCGATTTACGACATCACTGTGTTTTTGGCTTTAAGGTTTCAATATTTAATGCATAGTCAATGAACTAGGATGTGTGTATAAATCAGCACATGAACTCACTAGTCATGATATGATATAATAATGTAGTTTTTTAACACTGAATATCAATTAAAACAATTTTGGAGACACTTTTCAACAATTGTGAAAACTTTCTAACAAAGACATTTTTTTTCCCTAATCATTTGATTAATAATTAGAATGTACTAAGGGCTTTTTGTTGATGGACTGATATAAACTAGGATTTGAAAAGTTTAATAAAAGTATTTGGTTAAGACATTGGTAGAAAGTAAACATTCTTAAAATGAAACTATTTGTTGTGTCAAAAATTATTTATATTTAATCAGCTTTAATCGCTGTTTTCTTTTCGTTTAACAGTTTAACCCATTAGTTGCAGTGGACTTAATTTGGGAATCGAACAGTTTTAAACTTCCACATGTAGTCTGGTATGTATACCAGTCAAATGGTGTCACATATGTAGTCTGTTATGTGTACCTGTCATATGGTGTCACATATTAGTCTGCTATGTGTACCAGTCATATGGTGTCACATATGTAGTCTGCTATGTGTACCAGTCAAATGGTGTCAGATACGTACTCTGGTATGTGTACCAGTCAAATGATGTCACATATGTAGTCTATTATGTGTACCTGTCAAATAATGTCACATATGTAGTCTACTATGTGTACCAGTCAAACGATGTCACATATGTAGTCTATTATGTGTACCTGTCAAATAATGTCACATATGTAGTCTACTATGTGTACCTGTCAAATAATGTCACATATGTAGTCTGCTATGTGTACCAGTCAAATGATTTCACATATGTAGTCTATTATGTGTACCTGTCAAATAATGTCACATATGTAGTCTACTATGTGTACCAGTCAAATGATGTCACATATGTAGTCTGCTATGTGTACCAGTCAAATGGTGTCACATATTAGTCTGCTATGTGTACCAGTCATATGGTGTCACATATGTAGTCTGCTATGTGTACCAGTCAAATGGTGTCAGATACGTACTCTGGTATGTGTACCAGTCAAATGATGTCACATATGTAGTCTATTATGTGTACCTGTCAAATAATGTCACATATGTAGTCTACTATGTGTACCAGTCAAACGATGTCACATATGTAGTCTATTATGTGTACCTGTCAAATAATGTCACATATGTAGTCTACTATGTGTACCTGTCAAATAATGTCACATATGTAGTCTGCTATGTGTACCAGTCAAATGATTTCACATATGTAGTCTATTATGTGTACCTGTCAAATAATGTCACATATGTAGTCTACTATGTGTACCAGTCAAATGATGTCACATATGTAGTCCATTATGTGTACCTGTCAAATAATGTCACATATGTAGTCTGCTATGTGTACCTGTCAAATAATGTCACATATGTAGTCTGCTATGTGTACCAGTCAAATGATGTCACATATGTAGTCTGCTATGTGTACCTGTCAAATGATGTCAGCAGGATTCCTCAGAGTCGTATCTGTAAGAAAAAGGAAATGCCCCCCCCCCCCCCCATCGTACTAGTTAGAGTTTTAAATTGAAGTTATTTTATTCGCTCTGACAGTCATTGGCGTCACGTAATGAGGGTGAAGGCTTTTTTTTTTAATTTAGATAATGTATCAATATAAATGGCGTGTATGTAGTACCATGAGAGCACTTTTTAATTCTTGAGTACCTCAGACCCATACCGACTAGAATTTTAATACACATTGGGTTATTTCGTTTTAGTAAATGGCACGATATGGTGTCTATAGAATGATTTTTTTTTCCGATGAAGAACTTCTGAGTTCAGATTAATAAGGAAATGGTGATAAGAGCTTTCAAAATGCCTAGGATCGGTAAAAATATTCTATAGGGCCCCACGTGTCTTGGTTCTATAGGGTCCCACGTGTCTTGGTTCTATAGGGCCTCACGTGTTTTGGTACTATAGGGCCCCACGTGTCTTGGTTCTATAGGGCCCCACGTGTCTTGGTTCTATAGGGCCCCACGTGTCTTGGTTCTATGGGGCCCACGTGTCTTGGTTCTATAGGGCCCCACGTGTCTTTATTCTATAGGGCCCCACGTGTCTTGGTTATATAGGGCCTCACGTGTTTTGGTTCTATGGGGCCCCACGTGTCTTGGTTCTATAGTGCCTTAGTGTCTTGATTCTATAGGGCTCCACGTCTTGGTTCTATAGAACTTCACATGTCTTGGATGGATAATTGACGACAAATTGTTTTGATTTGTACGTCAGTAAGTTCATGCATGGTTATGCTATTAATTTTAATTACAAAAATTGGACAAGCTGCTATTTGTAGACAAGATTTGTTAATAGAAACAAGTGTTTAAAGGTAAGACAACATGCGTTTATCAGGCTTGTGACTTTTTGCTGTCTTGACAATGATGCCGATGCTGGAGGTCGACAAATACATCGCAGACATAATGAGTCAAGATTCTCAAATTTTACTTATAAATACAAAATGTGTTTAAAGTTACTGAGAGACCATGAAACCATGCCCCCAGGTGAAGTCGTACAATAGAAATTAAACAAAAAAAAAGATGTGACGGTCCGTCAGATCAACTGCCATGATGTCTATCTATTTAGGAATTGTCAAAAAAGTTTTTAAAAGTTGGCTTTCAATGAGTTAAGCTACCTGTTGAAATGTTTATCTGAAAATAATTATCTATTCTTTATTTTACACTATTATTGATGTCTGGATACATATTGTTGGTCTTTGTTTTATAAGTATATGCGCTTATGTCATTGAAACATTCCGTTATATGACTCTTGTCAATTACTTTAAAACTTAATGATGATGTAATCATTCATGCAGCGTGACGTCGGAATAATTTCAAGGTGACGTATGATGCAGGTTTAATCAGGTGTATGTAGTAGAGCCAGAGGTGATGAATGTTTCTAACACGTTTCGTTTTTGGATTATTATAGTTGTTTGTTTGTTGTTGTTGTCTTTATAAATAATATGTTATTAAAAGATTTCCTTCATTATCATTCAGTTATAAGAGGACTATGCTGATTCTTAATACCACACTCCACTCTCCAAAACCACGTTCCACTCTCTAAAACAGTCCGGTAAAATGTTTCAAAATTAGAATGTTCAAAGATCTATTACAACTGTTGACATCTGGGTTTTTTTATTCTCCTTATGACGTCATCAAAGTATGTTTTCAAAGCTGTGACAAAAAATGTGCATATTTTACACATTTCTACAAGAGGCGCTGGAAATTCCTCTGGCTACAAACTCTTGCAAGTTTAAACTGGATAACAAAATACAACATACATTGTTTATACATTCCCAATGTCCAGACAATTCGATTAAGGAAAATCACGATGTATTGACCTGTGTGTCTTTTAAAGCATACTTTTGGCTATTTGGATTCCAGAACAAACTCAGTGAAACTTGTGATGGATGATGTGTGATGTGTGATGAGTGATGTGTGATGTATGCTTCAGTTGTGGCATCTTGTAACGTGTATTTAAATGTGCAGGAATTGTTCACTTAATTCGATCAGGAATTAGAATTTGAAAGTTTACTGAACTTTAAACCACTGTATGGCTATAAAGTATGTTGTAATCAAATATTATTAATGTATAACCTTTTAAGCAAGCAGAAATACTGCAAACATATCAAGAACTTGATTTTTTTTGTTGATACTATATAGAACTTGATTTTTTTGTTGATACTATCTAGAACTTGATTTTTTTGTTGATACTATCTAGAACTTGATTTTTTTGTTGATACTATCTAGAACTTGATTTTTTGTTGATACTATCTAGAACTTGATTTTTTTGTTGATACTATCTAGAACTTGCTTCTTTTGTTGATATTATCTAGAACTTGACTTTTTTGTTGATACTATCTAGAACTTGATTTTTTGTTGATACTATCTAGAACTTGATTTTTTTGTTGATACTATCTAGAACTTGATTCTTTTGTTGATACTATCTAGAACTTGACTTTTTTCTTGATACTATCTAGAACTTGACTTTTTTGTTGATACCATCTAGAACTTGATTTTTTTTCGTTGATACTATATAGAACTTGATTTTTTGTTGATACTATCTAGAACTTGATTCTTTTGTTGATATTATCTAGAACTTGATTTTTTTTATACTATCTAGAACTTGATTTTTTTTTTATACTATCTAGAACTTGATTTTTTTGTTGATACCATCTAGAACTTGATTTTTTTTGTTGATACTATCTAGATCTTGATTTTTTAGTTGATACTTACGTTACAATACCATATCATCAACCATGTCCCAGCTGAACAAAAACACATCCAGTTCTCATCGTTCACTATAAAGCTATCCTCAAATCAAAGCGAAGCGTTCCGCTGTGCTATTTCTCACGTGAGATTTTTCAAAGCGCGAAAAACCCTCGATACACCTAAGCGAAGCGAACGTAGGCGTCAGCCGACCGGATATAATGATTTTTTTAATTTTCTTTTTGTTTATTTGAAGACGTCGGCAGACATTTTCTTCTTATGATATATTTTCTACAGTTATGGTATTTTACAAGTAAAAAGTGAAAAAAACACTTACTTTTTGGTATAATCTGATATAATTCAAGTTGCTATATATAAATGTAAGTCTTATTTGTTAATTTTAAGACATTTATATCAATTTTAACCATGATTTTCATTTGAGTCGATGTTTCTAGGCAGCCATTTTGGATTGTTTACACTCGCGAAACGCGAAAAAACTCTGAAAGAAGCGATGCCGCGAAATTTCTCTGCTCCGCCGCGGAAATTCTACGCGGTTTGAGCATCTCCATATAAATACATTGCCGCGAAAGAGGGGCGAATTTCGCGAGCTACCTAGATACGCGAAATTCGCTTTGATTAGAGGATAGCTTAAAGTAGATGCAATCACTTCTATGTAGCACAAACAGGTTCATTTTTCCATGCGCGGTGCACAGGTTATATAGAGTGCTTTTAGTTTCTGTTAAATTATGTTTGTATTTTAAATTGTGTGCTAGTTAGGTTTGGAATAGTGTAATAACTCCTTTGTAAGAGTTTCTAATTGTTGAATTTTCTTGGTAATGTTTTCTGGTGTCCCCCTTGTGTGACTGGTCTTCTAGTAATCATTTTCCGATTATATTTATAATTACATTTCTTAAAACGAAAATGTAATTACATAAATTATGCCAAAATAATGCTAAGAAAAATATACTTAAGCTCCTATCAAAAACTGCTTTAACAAAATCGATAAAAGCACATTTAAAGCGCAGTAATGATCTCCTTCAACACTAACTACCAATAGACGTACCAATAGACGTACCAATAGACGTACCAATAGACGTACCAATAGACGTACCAATAGACGTACCAATAGACGTCTGTGTATAGCCTATCTATGTATATAACTAGATTTTTTATAATTACAAACCCTTAGATGAAAACGAAAGTAAAAAGTGTAACCATTAACCTTCGTCAAATCAAGTTTTGCTGTGTAAGCTAAATTAGAAATATCTACATCAGTACGAAGTCTGTATAAATGTTCTAAATTAGAAATATCTACATCAGTACGAAGTCTGTATAAATGTTCTAAATGAGAAATATCTACATCAGTACGAAGTCTGTACAAATGTTCTAAATTAGAAATATCTACATCAGTAACAAGTCTGTACAAATGTTCGACAATGCAAAGTAGTCCTAAGCCGTTATCCAAATGTACAGTCCAGCAATGTTACGTCGACACATTAGCACTATTCATAATTGTTTTCACTAGCAGACTAAAATGGAAGTGCGTTTGTCGCTACGCATTAGTGCGTTTCGTAGCACAAACATATCCTAAAAAAAAGTTTTAAAAAAATAGCGCAAAAAAATAAACCTCGAAGAAAAATAGTAAAAAATAGAAAAAACAAGCAATTAAGCCTGTTCCATACTGGACACAGGACGTGTTAGCGCATTTTCATATTATGTATCAGTACGTATGCTATCTTTCAGTAAATATTTGTAAATTTTGGAAATGTTTATAAATTCAATTGTGTAATGCATATATCTGTAAAAAAAATTTATAAAGACGTTTCTTTATATTTGAAAAAAAATTATTTTCTCTTAAATCTAACTACAAGTGGTTTGTGGTCACTGAAATAGGACTCATAATTGAAACATTCTAAATTGTAGTCATTTAATCGTCCGAAAACTCCGTCAATTGTTGCATAGCTCTGATACTTTCAATTAAACTCAGAACACAAGCTTACTATTTCATTTGATGAGTTTCTTAATAAATCTTGGTGAAACTACGTGCTGCAGTATTTCGCACCAAATGAACGGGCTATTGAACGTACAAGGTGTATATATATAATATATAAGCCCCTTAGGAGCCCTGAAGCCCGGCCCTCAGAGGTCCTATCGCGAAATGAACTTTTGATGTACACATGGCAGGCCAAGACCTACAAAATGATATATACATCATGGGTCTAGGACTTATAGTTGCTGAGATATAGCGCTCCTTTATTAATATAGCTTATATAGTAAAAAAAACGGTACTAAGGCCCCTTTTACGGCCCTGAGAGGTCAGATCGCGAAATGAAAAAAAGTCATTTCTTGACAGGCCAAGACCTACAAAATGATATATACATCATGGGTCTAGGACTTATGATTGTTGAGATCTAGGGTGTACACGGACAGACAAAACGGGGACAATAGAGCATTTTTTTTGTAGAAAATGCTCTAAAAAACTGTATGATATGTATTTTATCCTCAGAATCTGGGACCAAGGTGCGATTCAATATTACATTTGCGATTTGCTAATTTCATTTCGATTACGCCCATCTACCGAGACAATATACTCATTGTTCTTGAGGACTTTTGGTGCCCCCCCAAACGCTTGGTGCCCTAGGCACGTGCCTTGTTTGCCTAATTGTTAATCCAGGCCTGATGAGGAACCTTCATTCTCAGTACTTCTAATGGAAACTCCAGCTGTCGTCTCTTTGTTATATACTTACTGCATCATGTTGACATAGGTATGTTGTGTCGACATGTATATACTTACTGCATCACTGTTCACATAGGTATGTTGTGTCAACATGTATATACTTACTGCATCACTGTTCACATTGGTATGTTGTGTCGACATGTATATACTTACTGCATCACTGTTCACATAGGTATGTTGTGTCAACATGTATATACTTACTGCATCACTGTTCACATAGGTATGTTGTGTCGACATGTATATACTTACTGCATCACTGTTCACATAGGTATGTTGTGTCGACATGTTGGTTTATGTTTTGTAATGTCTGGTCTAGATGTATAGGTGCATATGTATTCGGTGTCAAACTTATACACAGATGTAGACAAGTGTGGCTGGTTTGTAATGATGTGAAAAAAATAATTGTTTGAGTATTGTTTATATATTGCTGTGTGCTTTGCAATGTCTACAATATGATTCTATAGTCATGTAAACTATTGTAAACTGAATGAGCGATTGATTCTTATTGTCTTTTCCCACAATCTCTATCAAGTTCTTCTTAAAAGACTTCTCATGGATGAAATGTTCAAGATGTCAATGGCACGTGTCTAGATAACCAATTTACTCCTGTACATTGAACACATGATGGCTACTGGTCACTTTACTGACACATATCCCCCCACCTTCCCTAAATACTTAACGTTGTATTATTATTTTCTCTTTTAGACACCATGTGACTAGATCAATTAATCTCCAGTTTCTAAAGATCGTGATAATTAGAGGTAATTAAGACTGAACTGGTTTCCTGAACATATACAATGTTAATTATGTCAAGTGTCCAATGATCAAAGCCAGATTCTGGCTTATGTTGTGAATATCACGTACAGGACTTTCACTACAGTAAATCAACTCGTCTTAAGTGTCGCAATTATTTTTTTTTAATTTCCATAATTAATTATAACCAAGTTTAACTTTAATTTATTTACAATGACATTACTGACGCTGATGGCTTTTTAAATGTTTTTTTTTTTTATATTATTTGAAATGTCTTTTTACAATGATCTTATTTTATAAGATTTTTATAAGTTTCACTTTCTGTGCACGGGTCTGTGGTTGCGAGGCTTTACCCTCAAATTTTTAACTCGGTTTCGGACATTTTCTAGTAAATCAGAAGACTGAGATTTAGCACACATGTACTTGTCAATATATTGAACTACGTATTTCTTTATATTAGGTAATAAATTATATATATTTGGGCCCCCACGCTTATATTTTAGAAGTCATAATGTAAATAGATGTTTGTATGATCTAATGTGTTATTGATTTTGTTTTGTTTGTTTTTTTATTTTATTTTTACATTTTGGTGAAATTTTTTATAAAAGCTTTTTTTTTTTAAAACCGTTATTATTATTGATTTTTGTTTTATTATAGAAATATTTCATTCAAAGTTTTTTGACTGACTAAAAGTTTGATTGGAAAAGTTAATTACATTTATCAGGGAGATGCATGTCATGTGTTTTATTGAGTGGTACGTTAGTTTCAGCCCAATCGACATTGTGAGGTTAATATTTTTAGCCCTAAAGACTCACTCACCTGTGCCCTACACTGTACCGCCATTGCAAAGGTATTGAGAGACACAGATATTCCACGGCAACTGCCCCAGTTCAAGATATAAACAACATAACAGGATAACAGACAAAACTGTCCCAGTTTAAGATATAAACAACATAGCAGGATAACAAACAAAACTGTCCCAGTTCAAGATATAAGCAACATAGGATAACAAACAAAACTGTCACAGTTTAAGATATAAACAACATAGCAGGATAACAAACAAAACTGTCCCAGTTCAAGATATAAACAACAATGCAGGATAACAGACAAAACTGTCCCAGTTCAAGATACAAACAACATAGGAGGATAACAGACAAAACTGTCACAGTTCAAGATATAAACAACATAGGAGGATAACAATTCCACAAAATATATATTTTGTTACCACTGCTGTGATATTTTTCTGTAGAGAACTTTCTAGTTCCTGATTATGACCTTGGACACACTATAATGGATTATGATTCATTGAATAAGTTCATGGGTATTGTACACCGGTGCCTGTCCATGGATTAAAATGTACTGGGCCGCCCAAGAAACATTCAATTATTTCCTTTTGACTTATTGTGGAGTATTTCTCTCGGTGCGACTTTCCATGGACTATCGGCTGTGAGCGGCAGTGGCATTGTTAATCAAAACAAAGTGAAATATAAGTAATCAACGGTCCTCTCCCCATCCCCCCCCCCCAGCGGGACGTGGTGACATGATAAGATGTGGACCGGGCAGCGGTGACATGATAAGATGTGGACCGGGCAGCGGTGACATGATAAGATGTGGACCGGGCAGCGGTGACATGATAAGATGTGGACCGGGCAGCGGTGACATGATAAGATGTGGACCGGGCAGCGGTGACATGATAAGATGTGGACCGGGCAGCGGTGATATGATAAGATGTGGACCGGGCAGCGGTGACATGATAAGATGTGGACCGGGCAGCGGTGATATGATAAGATGTGGACCGGGCAGCGGTGACATGATAAGATGTGGACCGGGCAGCGGTGACATGATAAGATGTGGACCGGGCAGCGGTGACATGATAAGATGTGGACCGGGCAGCGGTGATATGATAAGATGTGGACCGGGCAGCGGTAACATGAAAAGATGTGGACCGGGCAGCGGTGACATGATAAGATGTGGACCGGGCAGCGGTGATATGATAAGATGTGGACCGGGCAGATGTGGACCGGGCAGCGGTGACATGATAAGATGTGGACCGGGCAGCGGTGACATGATAAGATGTGGACCGGGCAGCGGTGACATGATAAGATGTGGACCGGGCAGCGGTGATATGATAAGATGTGGACCGGGCAGCGGTGATATGATAAGATGTGGACCGGGCAGCGGTGATATGATAAGATGTGGACCGGGCAGCGGTGATATGATAAGATGTGGACCGGGCAGCGGTGATATGATAAGATGTGGACCGGGCAGCGGTGATATGATAAGATGTGGACCGGGCAGCGGTGATATGATAAGATGTGGACCGGGCAGCGGTGACATGATTAGATGTGGACCGGGCAGCGGTGACATTATAAGATGTGGACCGAGCCGCGGTGACATGATAAGATGTGGACCGGGCAGCGGTGACATGATAAGATGTGGACCGAGCCGCGGTGATATGATAAGATGTGGACCGGGCAGCGGTGATATGATACGATGTGGACCGGGCAGCGGTGATATGATAAGATGTGGACCGGGCAGCGGTGACATGATAAGATGTGGACCGGGCAGCGGTGATATGATAAGATGTGGACCGGGCAGCGGTGATATGATAAGATGTGGACCGGGCAGCGGTGATATGATAAGATGTGGACCGGGCAGCGGTGATATGATAAGATGTGGACCGGGCAGCGGTGACATGATAAGATGTGGACCGGGCAGCGGTGACATGATAAGATGTGGACCGGGCAGCGGTGACATGATAAGATGTGGACCGGGCAGCGGTGATATGATAAGATGTGGACCGGGCAGCGGTGATATGATAAGATGTGGACCGGGCAGCGGTGATATGATAAGATGTGGACCGGGCAGCGGTGATATGATAAGATGTGGACCGGGCAGCGGTGACATGATTAGATGTGGACCGGGCAGCGGTGACATTATAAGATGTGGACCGAGCCGCGGTGACATGATAAGATGTGGACCGGGCAGCGGTGACATGATAAGATGTGGACCGAGCCGCGGTGATATGATAAGATGTGGACCGGGCAGCGGTGACATGATAAGATGTGGACCGGGCAGCGGTGAGATGATAAGATGTGGACCGGGCAGCGGTGACATGATAAGATGTGGACCGGGCAGCGGTGATATGATAAGATGTGGACCGGGCAGCGGTGATATGATAAGATGTGGACCGGGCAGCGGTGATATGATAAGATGTGGACCGGGCAGCGGTGATATGATAAGATGTGGACCGGGCAGCGGTGACATGATAAGATGTGGACCGGGCAGCGGTGACATGATAAGATGTGGACCGGGCAGCGGTGACATGATAAGATGTGGACCGGGCAGCGGTGACATGATAAGATGTGGACCGGGCAGCGGTGACATGATAAGATGTGGACCGGGCAGCGGTGACATGATAAGATGTGGACCGGGCATCGGCGACATGATAAGATGTGGACCGGGCAGCGGTGACATGATAAGATGTGGACCGGGCATCGGTGACATTATAAGATGTGGACCGGGCAGCGGTGACATTATAAGATGTGGACCGGCCATCGGTGACATGACAAGATGTGGACCGGGCAGCGGTGACATGATAAGATGTGGACCGGTCAGCGGTGACATGATAAGATGTGGACCGGGCAGCGGTGACATGATAAGATGTGGACCGGGCAGCGGTGACATGATAAGATGTGGACCGGGCAACGGAGATATTATTAAATGTCGACCGGTCTGCGGCGAGAAAAATGTTTGGGGACCACTGGCCTAGACTACCGGACTGCTAGCCACGAGATGTTGAATAGTAAAACATGTGGCTATTATCCAATGTCATCAGACTTGACATATGTAACAAATTTAAAAAATCAATTCAAGTCGATGATAATGCTTTAAAAATGTAAGATTCAATTGGTATCTAAGAAAATTAAACCGAATTTTAAAACTGCGACCTAAAATCTTCTGGTGATGAGTTTCACGCAGAGTGAAATCGATTTGAGTTCATCTTTGTATCCAGTGTTGAGCTGAGTTCATCTTTGTATCCAGTGTTGAGCTGAACCAAGCGAGTCTACCTCAGTTTCTTTCAATGAACGTTCTTGTGATGGGCGCATCTCTTTGAACCGTCACAGTACTTTACATAAACAACTGTAAACAACTGTCTCTCTCTAGACACTTGTCACCTGTTATATCCCAGAGATCAGGGGAGAAAATTAATGATACAACATTTGTTGGTGAAACGTAATTATTTAGATGGGAGCAAACTCACTATTTTTTTTTAAATTGAGCGGTAATTTTTAAATATAACTATATTGTATTGTTGTTTAAATTATCTTGTTCAAAAGCATTTCAGTTGTTTTTTTTTAACATAGCACGATCATATTACACAGGTACGGATAGTAGTGTTGTGACCAACTGTTGATCTGATGGTCACGGTAGAGTTGTGACCAACTGTTGATCTGATGGTCCCGGTAGTGTTGTGACCAACTGTTGACCTTATGGTCCCGTGAGTTTTGTGACCAACTGTTGACCTTATGGTCCCGTGAGTGTTGTGACCAACTGTTGATCTGATGGTCCCGGTAGAGTTGTGACCAACTGTTGACCTTATGGTCCCGGTAGAGTTGTGACCGACTGTTGACCTTATGGTCCCGGTAGTGTTGTGACCAACTGTTGACCTTATGGTCCCGGTAGAGTTGTGACCGACTGTTGACCTTATGGTCCCGGTAGTGTTGTGACCGACTGTTGATCTGATGGTCCCGGTAGAGTTGTGACCAACTGTTGACCTTATGGTCCCGGTTTTTTTATCAAGTCCTAGTGAAGTCACCCAGTCAACTTTGCTGAATATGTACACGTGACAACAGTTGGATAAGTAAGCGCCTGGCCATTGTGCTACCCTAGCCAGCCAATGAGTTCAAAAGTTTCCTCTAAACCTAATAGCCCTACAAAACTGTAAAAAAAATGTAAAATTTTTAATTAATTTATTTGATATAATATATTTAAATCACAGAAGAATATTTAAGCTGTTAACGTCTAGTTAAAATATTTTTTTTTCAATTAATGTTTATATTTTCCATTGTATCCCTATCTTTCAGTGATACGATGGTCAACGTGTGCCTACAATCAGGGCCGTTTAAAGGTCATCGTAGGCCCTAGATACTTTCAAAGTCGTAGGCCCTCCACATCTTCATTTTTAATATTTTTCAAGAATGCACCCGCACTTCTTTGCCATTTGATATCTAAATAAAATTTGAGGACGTCATATGTGACTTTGCGAAGACAAAAAGCCGAAAATTAACACACTGTAATTTACAGATCTACAGCACTGCAGCTTGATGTGCTCATCTCACACGGTTATATATTGTTACTTTAATACATACATTATTAAATGTTATTGGCATTCTGAACTTGTTTTCACTTAATGTCCTGGCTTTCGTAGGCCCTTGAAAATTTCGTAGGCCTTAGGCACAGTGCGTACTGTGCCTAGTTGATAAAGCGGCACTGCCTACAATAGACAATCTTCGTACTCACGCCGCATGCTTCATTTGCATATAGCATTGACACTTATGTTCAGCTCTAATATGTTAAACATGTACTGTAGACAAGAGTCGTACCCATGATGCTCACCTTCATTTGCATATGGCACTGGCACATACATTCAGCGGTATACAGACGACTCACGCGCGTCTTCTTTCTGCACGAGCCCAGCGTGAGCAACAAAAACAAGTTGAGATGTTTCAGAAGTACACGGGGAGTTGAGTCTGTCTGTGGCTGGCGGGGGTGGAGGTGCTATTGATGGGACGGCTGAACTATTTTCATCTTTCAACTCTGTTTACTTCACTGCCTTGGACACATGTCACTGGAGATCAATACATTATTTTCACAGCATCCAATACACCCACGTTTATTGGTTGTGTAACCCGAGTGGGGGTGAAAAAAACAAAAGAAACACGTGTTGCAGTTTCTATTGAATATGATGATTGGTTCAATTTTCACGTCGCTTGTTTACTGCACAGAACTGTGATTGAATCATTATGTATTCAAATGTCAAATCGATTGTTTACTGCACAGGAGATGATTGTGTGATTGAATCATAATTTGTTCATTTGTTCATTTTTCAAGTCACTTGTTTACTGCACAGAATTGTGATTGAATCATTATGTGTTCAAATGTCAAATCAATTGTTTACTGCACAGCAGTATGATTGAATCATAGTTTGTTCAATTCACAAATCACTTTTGTACTGCATAGAAGTGTGATTGAAACATAATTTGTGTTGAAAAGTTTCTGGGATATCAACTGTTTTACTTAATTTCTGATTCATTTAAAAGCGTCATTTACCCTGGGAAATGTGTTACATCCAACAAATTTCTGTTTGTTTTCTGGTGTTGTATAATTTACAGCCGACATCAGCCAACAGTCACATCCGACTTCCCTACAACTATAATGATGGTAAGTACAACTATACTTGAAACTTGTATATAACGTAACTAATCAATAGATTGACTTACCCTATCAAATTGTTAATACATATTTATGTAATGGGGGGGGGGGGGTGTACTGCACGTCATATGTACTTCATATACATTCTTTATCTCTGTGTTAGTTTAATTTGAATGAGGCATGACTGCCAATAGTTTCATTAGTGCATTTGACGGGATAGCGTATATAACACAAGAATCAATGTTGTCTGTATCATTATCAACCCACTAATTTAAGACTGTCAAGTCAAAAAAAAAAAAAAAAAGTTGCAACTGAAATAAAAAGTTTAAGACAGTAATTGTGTACACAAAAAATATCTCAAATGTGCCTGGGATAAAGAACATCTTCGGTCATAATCAAAGTTCTTCATTTACTGTCATCAATCGTCATAACTTTGACTCGCTTCAATCCCACAATTGTTTAGACCCGTCGTTCAGGACAATATTCTGGGGCGTATACTTTAGTTCAGCACTATGTTTTAACACTGACACTCTCTATGTGTTATTTTACAGCTGCCATTTATACGAAAAAAAAAAATTAATGTGTAAAAAAAAATAATATGCGTACACAAAAAATCTTTCATTAATTCAAAGAGCATGAAGAAGCGCTCATGAGTGAAAGACTTGCCCAGCACTGGAAATATTTCTTTAATTTCTTCACAGCTGTTATGTGATGACATGAAACATACATGATTTATTTCAACTTCTTATAGAAAATAATTATTCGCTCCGTTGTGATACTTGTATCAGGTGTATTAATGCCAACACAAAACACTGGTAACTGTAATAACATTGTATTATTTATATAGAAAATGTTCATTTTACAAGTAATTGAATGCTGCAGTTTTACAATAGACTTTTGTTCTATCTCGGATATTCTATTTCCATTTCTCTAAATCATCATTATAACTTGAGGGTCTGTATTTTAAAGTGGTTACCAATGAGAGTGTTTGTTGTTGAGCTCACTGCCAGTTAGTTCAATGTTAACCTTCAAGATTTGCTCAACTGTTTGTTAATTCTTTACTTGTCTGTATCTATATATGTCTGTCCCTGTATCTAGATCAGTCTATCCCTGGATCTATATTTCTATATCAGTCTGTGCTTGTATCTGTATTTTTGTATTTGTCCCTGCCTGTATCTACATTTGTCTTTATCTGTATCTATATATGTCTATACATGTATCTATATTTGTCTATACCTGTATCTATATTAGTATGTGTCTGTATGTATATCTGAGGCTGTATCTATATATCTAACTTTACCTGACGTCTAGAAGAGGAGATCGCCCTGTATTCATCTTTGCTATCGATCTCTCACTTAAATTGTTTTTGTTTTCGTCCTGTACTTTCTCTCATTCTCTCTATCTTTATTTCTGTGAATGTGTGTTTGTGTTGACATCGGCAGTTTTTATCTCTTGAACTGTTGATTTGATCCTGAACTTTTCATGGCTCTCTCTCTCTTTTTCTCACTCTCTTACTCACTCTTCTTACTCTCTCTCGCTCTCTCTCTCAAAAACACACCTTCTGTGTATGTGTGTTTGAGTGTTGGCATATTTGCCTTGACTTGTCAATGCATAATGTACGGCACATCCACTCTACATAACAAACATCATATCGTAAGTTAATGTATTTATGTTGACAAAGCAAACTGTATTTCTATGTCATCAATCAATAAACACGAAATATTCATATTACACACATAGCAATGACAGATATTTTTTAAAGGTGTGATATATGATAGCTACAAGATTGTTTTCTAAAGTTGTTATATATAATAGCCATGTTATTGTATGGGAAAAGTTTTTGAACACAATATATTAAAACTACAGAAATTCTCCACTCGCGGAGATAATTACGGAATCCATTTCTATAAGCATAACATGGTGTTTATGAGTAAAGAGTATTACGTATAGCATTTTAGGGAGCCACCCCCCCCCCCGGCCCAGCAGGTAAAATAATTTGCTTAGCCCCCTGCATAAAAAATGAAAAGAATTAAATCAATCGACTAGTGACATTAGTCCAATATAAATGTGCCCTCCCCCAACCCCTTGGCTAGTGTCCATGAGTTAAGACAGCTCGGCTGATTAGTGATTTTTTAGTAATTCATTATAATGCATGTCACATAGGCCCTAATATATATGTATGTGTAGACAGAGTGCACCTCAGAGAACCACTGATGTAAGATAAACGAGTCTCTTGGTCCGAGATATACGCATAGCTGTGTAAGACAAGCAATGTGTTGCAGTCAAGTTGGACAATAAACACGTTGCTGCAACCAAGAAAGCCAAATAAAAAAAAAAGTTGTTGCGGCCAAGATATAAACATAAATGTAATATACACATCTAGCTCCAGCAATAATAGCCACACAGTCAAGTTTTACCGCCAGGATAGCCACATAGCTGTAAGATAAACACGTTGCTGCAGGCAATGTATCCCCCCTCCTCCTCCTTTTTAAACGAGATGGCTCTTCTTTTTGTAAAAAAACAAAAAAAAAAATTAATTGTGACTTGTAAACTTTCAATAAACAAGATTGAACTGTTTCACATGACAATTGGATGGGGGGAAAAACCCATCAATGTATAAAACAAGTATTAAACATCAGGCAAATAAACACAGATACATGTAGCCTACAGGTCAAAGTGCAAAGTGTAGTAGAATAAATTTTACTGAATATGTAATGTTGGCGTTAAGTATTGTGTTTTCTCACCTGGAATTAGGGCCTTTTTAACTTATGGGTCGGGCTGAGCACTTGCCCAGGGGGACTGCAAGTATAAGGCCCCAGTCATTAACATTGACCATTTACATTCGTGTGCATGGCTATCTCAGGGGCTCCATTCCACCCCTAGCAATCTGGAGTGTTCATGGAAGTATAAAAGATGTAATACATCTGACACGAATCTACTGGGAGTTCAGAGCGTTAGAAGGAAAATAGAAAAGTATTTACCACTCCCACCCACCCCCCACCCCCGAGCCTCTAATAAATGCTTATTGAAAATAGTTCTCTGTGTCCCGAGTCTTCTGGATGGAAGGGTGACATATGTCTTTCCCCACAGTTTGCTTTAGAATGACTTGAAAGTTGGTGGAGTTCTCATGAACCCAACATTGTCTCTAGTTGGTGGGGGGGGGTCCTCATGAACCCAACATTGTCTCTAGTTGGTGGGGGTCTCATGAACCCAACATCGTCTCTAGTTGGGGGAGTCTCATGAACCCAACATTGTCTCTCGTTGGTGGGGGTCTCATGAACCCAACATTGTCTCTAGTTGGTGTGGGGGGGGGGGGGTCTCATGAGCCCAACATCGTCTCTAGTTGGTTGAGGTCTCATGAACCCAACATCGTCTCTAGTTGGTGGGGGGGGGTCTCATGAACCAAACATCGTCTCTAGTTCGTGGGGGTCTCATGAACCCAACATTGTCTCTAGTTTGGTTCATGAGACCCCCACCAACTAAAGACAATGTTTGGTTCATGAGACCCCTCTCATGAACCAAACATTGTCTCTAGTTGGTGGGGGGGGGGGTCTCATGAACCAAACATTGTCTCTAGTTGGTGGGGGACTCATGAACCCAACATTGTCTCTAGTTGGTGGGGGTCTCATGAACCCAACATTGTCTCTAGTTGGTGGGGGGTCTCATGAACCCAACATTGTCTCTAGTTGGTGGGGGGGTCTCATGAACCCAACATTGTCTCTAGTTGGTGGGGGACTCATGAACTCAACATTGTCTCTAGTTGGTGATGGGGGGGGGGGGGTCTCATGAACCCAACATTGTCTCTAGTTGGTGGGGGGGGGTCTCATGAACCCAACATTGTCTCTAGTTGGTGGGGGGTCTCATGAACCCAACATTGTCTCTAGTTGGTGGGGGGGTCTCATGAACCCAACATTGTCTCTAGTTGGTGGGGGGGGTCTCATGAACCCAACATTGTCTCTAGTTGGTGGGGGGGGGGGGGGTCTCATGAACCAAACATTGTCTCTAGTTGGTGGGGGGGGGTCTCATGAACCAAACATTGTCTCTAGTTGGTGGGGGGGGGGGTCTCATGAACCAAACATTGTCTCTAGTTGGTGGGGGACTCATGAACTCAACATTGTCTCTAGTTGGTGGGGGGGGGTCTCATGAACCAAACATTGTCTCTAGTTGGTGGGGGGGGGTCTCATGAACCCAACATTGTCTCTAGTTGGTGTGGGGGGGGTCTCATGAACCAAACATCATCTCTAGTTGGTGGGGGGTCTCATGAACCCAACATTGTCTCTAGTTTGTGTGGGGGGGGGTCTCATGAGCCAAACATCGTCTCTAGTTGGTGGGGGGGTCTCATGAACCCAACATTGTCTCTAGTTGGTGTGGGGGGTCTCATGAACCCAACATTGTCTCTAGTTGGTGGGGGTCTCATGAACCCAACATTGTCTCTAGTTAGTGGGGGTCTAACGAACCCAACATTGTCTCTAGTTGGTGGGGTGGGGGTCTCATGAACCCAACATTGTCTCTAGCCAAAGTGTTCGGCCCTGGCGGCAGGTTGTACCCTGTCCCCCTCATTTATTTTATGTGTGCATCCATCAACTTTAAGATGTAATGTTCTGACGTGATTAGAATGTCGGGTCTGTAGCTAAAGAAATATTGAGAGCATTATAAAATATGGCAGACGTAAATGTTGTCATGAGTTGAGTTTTGAAAGGGCAAACTCAACATGCATGCAGGATCATAAAAATTTTTAAATTACCATATTTCAAGAATAACCTTCTTTCACCCCACCCCAAGTACATCATAGAAATTACAATGTTCCTTTATAGACTCCATCTGTCTCACTCTCTCTCTCTCTCTTTATGTCTCCGTCTCTGTCTCTGTCTCTCTCTCTCTCTCTCTCTATATATATATATATATATATATATATATATATATATGTGTGTGTGTGTGTCTCCTGTCTCATCCTCTTTTCCTTCTCTCTCTCTCTCTCTCTCTCTCTCTCTCTCTCTCACTCACTCTCTCCATCTCTATTTTCTCGTTAGTTTGTGTGCACCAATACACATTTGCTGCGTCTATTTCTTTCAAAAAATGCGTTTATTTTACAAATAAATAACCGTGATGTTGATGGAAGGATCACTTCTAGAAATTATATTTGCTCATCACTCTCTCTCTCTCTCTCCCTCTCTCTCTCTCTCTCTCTCCCTCTCTCTCTCTCTCTCTCTCACACACACACACTCACGCACATCTTTCCTTGACACAGTTTTCTTTTAGCCCTCTCACAGCTATCGAGCCATGGCTGTAGTGAATCAAGTCATTCTGTCTTGTAAAATGTCCCCAGTTTCTAACCTATGCCGTACCGGTAAAGAAAACATTTGATCTCTCTCAGTTCCAGCCCATACCTACCATTCCTATTAGGCTAACGTCCTTCATGTCACAGTGTCTTTATATATTTCATTTAATACATATGAAAATAGTAAGAAATATGAAAATAAACATATAGTTTCAAACCAGAGATTATACATTGCCCTTTAACAGCCTGACAATATTTAACAACATGGGACATTATGATTATCCAGATTATATTAACAACTTACGTTCCGGGGCCCTGGGGTACTTTCAGGCGTGTCGATGAGAGCCACATTAATCAACATTCGGTAAATGCCTTTACATAACATTATACAAGACATGTCTTAATTACTCCTTTACATAACATTATACAAGACATGTCCTAATTACTCCTTTACATAACATTATACAAGACATGTCTTAATTACTCCTTTACATAACATTATACAAGACATGTCCTAATTACTCCTTTACATAACATTATACAAGACATGTCTTAATTACTCCTTTACATAACATTATACAAGACATGTCTTAATTACTCCTTTACATAACATTATACAAGACATGTCCTAATTACTCCTTTACATAATTCATGGGACGGGTAGTCAAGCAGTGTAGAAACGCTCGATTGACAATCGGAGGAGTCACGGGTTCAAACCTCAGTGAGAACATTGGGGTTTTTTATATTCCTAGTGAAAGACCCGCCCCCCTCTCCCAAGTCCACCCTGCTTTTAATGGATAATCGCCGCTGGGAGTTGTGCTAGCCACACTTACACTCAATATGCCGTGGCTAATGAAATAGATGAATTCTACACTTCATCTGCGCCGATGGTCCCATAGGGGCTTTACATTTTTAACATAACTCAAAACAAAATATGATGGTAAAAACAAATAATAATTTACTTATATATAAGTACCCGTCCATGTGTAACTCTGTCAAGTTGTCTTCAAGTTGTTAAGTCTATGACAGTATGTTTGCCTAACTTCAAGTTGTTAAGTCTATGACAGTATGTTTGCCTAACTTCAAGTTGTTAAGTCTATGACAGTATGTTTGCCTAACTTCAAGTTGTTAAGTCTGTGACAGTATGTTTGCCTAACTTCAAGTTGTTAAGTCTATGACAGTATGTTTGCCTAACTTCAAGTTGTTAAGTCTATGACAGTATGTTTGCCTAACTTCAAGTTGTTAAGTCTATGACAGTATGTTTGCCTAACTTCAAGTTGTTAAGTCTATGACAGTATGTTTGCCTAACTTCAAGTTGTTAAGTCTATGACAGTATGTTTGCCTAACTTCAAGGTGTGTTAACAAATGATTTATTAGATTCGTATGTCCTCACTTTTCTATCCAGCTCTGCTATTAAAGAGTTCATTTCTCCTGACCATTCACGCGCATTATCTCCCTTGTTGTTGTTTTTTTTTTTAATCTGACATCAGGCGATCAAAAACACACAGTAAACCGTTTCACATGTACTCAGTGGCGTAAATGGGGGCGAGGTGGGGAGGTGGTCTGTCCTGGGAGGTACTTTATCTTCTGCCGGAGGGGGGGGGGCAGCATTTAGGGTGTACAGTGCTGCGATTTCTCAAAATACGAAACTAACTTCTTTGAATATTTTTTTCGAATGAAAAATTAGACAGCTTTAGATATATGTATTCCCAATATAAATGATATGAATGAATGAATTTCCACACAATAATTTCCGCCTGCCTAGGGTGTTCGACTTAAAAAGTTTTTCAATTCTGGAAAATGGGGGCGGCATTTTTTAGAGTACACCCCGGGCAGCACAAAACCTATTTAAACCACTGCGCGTACTTATTTATGGTTCTAATTAAATCGGGTGCTAAATGAATGATGTCAACAAAATCTTTATTTCTTTAATAACAGTCCAAGTAACATGAGATAATCATACCCCCATCCTCATAGGGAAATTAAGAAATAAAAACAACTTCCATGTTTATATTAAATGCACCCATCCATCTGTTATATTATGTCATTTCATGTAACGTGAATTCACCAAATAACTGACGCTTCAAACATTCACTGCAGATAGAAAGCTATTAATAATATACGTTCAGCCATCACCTAGCAGCGCTTGATAATAAAATGCCATCAATATTATTCGATGACAAGACACTCCCTCCACCACCACCTCTCCCACATCCAAGAGATTCTCTTCGTATGTAAATGTAAGCTGCATTGATGTAGACAATATAAAAACATTCTTCCTTACAGACGTGTCCGCATCAAAAGTGATGAAATAAAATGTCTGTCGTGATGTATGGATGTCGTACAGATGTTTACCATAAGTTAATGGTGAACTTCACCACTCTAACAATTGACTCTTGTCTTCTCAATCATTTATTATGCCATGCATCCAGAAAACGCTGTATATGTAAATGATGGCTCATGGCGATTGCTTTTAACGCATTAAGGATAATTGTGTAGAAAAGACTTTTCGGCAAAATATTTGTTGGGGGGGGGGGTGTTCCTGAAATACGTTTTTGCCCTAATTGACTTAACGCCGACGACGTGCGTACGTAATAATTTCTATTAGTTTTATTTTTAAAAGTTTAAAGTAACTCGAAAATTTAAGATGTTGGCTAATGAAATTATCAGTGTAAAATGTGCGGATTATTTTCATAATATCTTGAAACAGCGAATAAATCATTGTGTTTGAATGAATACAATTTAACAGATATAGCAATGCAAATGATGCAAAATTACAATAGGCCAATTAATAGATAGCAATACAAATACATTTGCCTTTAATAGATGTGTTTGAGTGTGTGAGTATGTGTGTGAGTGTGTGTGTGTGTAAGTTTGTGTGTGTGTGTGTGAGTGTGTGTGTGAGAGTGTGTGGGAGTGTGTGTGTGTGTTTGGATTGTACGTATGTGTATGACAAGATGCCATAGAATATTGTGCCATTTTCTTGGATTTATGAAACTTAAAAATAAACTACAAGATGAAAAGGTCATTGTTCCTTCAAAGGTGTGCACTCTCCCAGCGCGGGAACAAACATTGCAGTAAAACCATTGAGCTCTAGTATAACTATATATCAGTGAGTAGTGCACACGAATGTTTACTGCAGTTGCTCTATATATAACGCTGAGCTACGCCTTAAACTGTACATACCTTCACATCCAGTATTGTCAGTTACGCCCTAAACTGTACATACCTTCACATCCAGTATTGTCAGTTAATTAGATGAAACATGTGAATTGGTATCCTGCTAGCCAATCTATCCCCAGCCGTCATTACTAGAAATAGATGAAATTTAAATTTATTTTGGAATTTTTACCGACAAAGAATAATTTTTAAAGATAAAAACCGTTAATACCTTCCAGTTTTCATGTATAACTACATCAATTTGCACCGTCTACATTTTCTGACTTAATGGGTCAAGTGCTGACATTCTTGGCATCGCTTCTTCCTCCACCTTCATTGACTCAATTTTCAAGTCTTTTTTTTTTTTTGTTTATTTTTTTTTTTTATTTTTTAAAACACGTCTACCTGAGAAAAAAAAACATGTCTGTATGAAATAGTGGACAGGATGTGAAGAATGGCCTCGTTAGATCTTTGCTCATAAATCAATAAATGGAAAGATGCAGTTTTCAGTTTCTTTTAAAGCTGCCATTGTGTGCCGGCTTTTTTTTTTCCTTTTCTCTTTTACTTAGAATTTTTTTGTTATTAAATGTGACTTCATAATTCTTAAAAATACGATTTCTTATTTGACCTAGGTGATTATGCTATACAACTATAGCAGTTAAATCTGACATCTCCTCCCAGTGTTCTTAAGTCGTAAATGTACAATTTAGACGATATGCTTCTTCATTCGGGACACTGACATGTATAGTAAACAAAGATGAATCATGGCAACTCAAATAAAACATTGTTTCGTAAGCCTTGTTACTTTGAATACAATGACGTCGTAGTGTGGAACTCAAGGCAGATAACCAACTCTCAAGAGGGGAAGATCATCAAGCAGTAATTCTGAAGAGTCTTCTTTACCCTTTAATATTTTCTGGGAGAGTTCCTGAGGTTTTTAAGCACGCCACTATTGAAATATAAATATTGCGAACTTAACATTTTACTAATGTGTAAATATAGATTTATTGGTAGAAATGTAATTACTTTACATACTTTTAGGCTGCAGAAAGTAGAAAGCTAATTATGTTCATCAAGTCAAATTGTTATGTTATAAGATTAAAAATAACAATTTCCTATTTAGCGAATTTAGTTGTGTGGGGAATTTTTTTATGAGCATTTCTGATAATGTGGCAATAAAAGAAAATCCAGAATTTTGTATCATAATAAATACACATAAAAGCACATCCACAAATGTATAGTTATATAGGTACAATTGCTTTATTAAATAAACATTTACTCACAATCGTGTGATATTAAGGTTTATTTTCAGTCGGACTAGGTTTAAGAAATAGTTTAAGTATTGTTTGGTTTGTTGTATTAGCTGTGTGTAGGCCTATGTATGGTTTCTTTTCTTAATTGGATTCAGCTATGAGTGAGATTGTGCTTTTATATATCTAGCAAAAAGTTATGTTTAACTGTTTTTCAAACACTGTTTTGATTAAATTGCTAAGTTTATGTGAAACTTCTATATTATTATATATAAATAAAAAGAATTTCATTTAAGTTAATACGGGTTTAGAATTAATTACATGTTAATCAAGTTCTAAGATTTAGATATCCCTTTCTTCAAAAGCCATCATATACGGTATTACATAAAACTGAAAACTTCACTTATTTTAAAGATTTGATGAAGTAAATCATGAAATGGAACAAAATTCCAGTAAATTTAAAGAAAACCATTTGACATACAGTATTAATCAAAAGTTTATGATCATATGAAACACGAGTATCTACTGACGGAAGTCTGTTTTTAATTTCGCCTGGTAATGGCACGTATGAGGTTCACGCGTGTCTTTATGTCCAATGTGTAGACGTTACGTACAGATAGACGTAATTAGACTTAACGTGGAATAAAAATAAAAACACTTTCTACTTGATTTAATTAAAGTTTACCTTAACATCGTATTACACCTGGTCTGTGGACATTTTTATTTTCTTCTTTAACTCAAAAAAATTAAGATTTAATTAACGGTTGTGTTTAATGTAATTACTTTTACATCTTTGACCTGCTGAACTCTTCAGCAACATGGGTTAAGTTTGTAAAAAATGTCAAATATTTGTATGCCCATGTGTTTCAGTTTGTATCAAATGTCAAATTTGTGTACGTTCATAGATATAAAGAAATAGATCGGCCACCTCTATTGTTTAAGTCCTAAAACGGAATCGATCATGCTAAGGCAAAATGCATGGGCCACTTCCATATGGTATATGGCAGCAAATAATTACAGTGGCATGCATAGTTCACCTGCAAGCTATTATTTGATGATATTGGTAATGCTAAAACAAATTGAATTTAACTTTTATAGCCATATATTTCATTATTAAAATAGTACATGTTCCTTGTTTCACCAACATACGTAACTTAATACCACACTTGACTCTAAATAT
Organism: Bulinus truncatus; assembly: GCA_021962125.1. Classification (NCBI taxonomy): domain Eukaryota; kingdom Metazoa; phylum Mollusca; class Gastropoda; family Planorbidae; genus Bulinus; species Bulinus truncatus. Next base: position 362,131 of record JAGDYQ010000092.1, read on the forward strand.
ATATATATATATATATATATTCATTTATTTATTTATTTATTTTATAGCCGAAGATTATCATGTGCTGGATCTAGAAATACAAAATTTCATGTACAAATCAAGTTTAACCTTTATGTAGAACAAAAAATCCTGTTGAAATGTGTACTATCCTATATATTATATCTACGTATACCATTAATGTATGGAAAAATCAACTCTCTTTATTCATTTGTTAATCTTTGAGCTCTTCGTCATCAAAATTGTACATGTATTGATTTTTTTCGCCCCAACGCCATGATAGCTGCAATCATGACATCACTCTGTAGCGTACGTCACAACCTCTATCCGACGCCATGATAGCTGCAATCATGACATCACTCTGTAGTGTACGTCACAACCTCTATCCGACGCCATGATAGCTGCAATCATGACATCACTCTGTAGTGTACGGTCACAACCTCTATCCGACGCCATGATAGCTGCAATCATGACAGCACTCTGTAGTGTACGTCACAACCTCTATCCGACGCCATGATAGCTGCAATCATGATATCACTCTGTAGTGTACGTCACAACCTCTATCCGACGCCATGATAGCTGCAATCATGATATCACTCTGTAGTGTACGTCGCAACCTCTATCCGACGCCATGATAGCTGCAATCATGACATCACTCTGTAGTGTACGTCGCAACCTCTATCCGACGCCATGATAGCTGCAATCATGACATCACTCTGTAGTGTACGTCACAACCTCTATCCGACGCCATGATAGCTGCAATCATGACAGCACTCTGTAGTGTACGTCACAACATCTATCCGACGCCATGATAGCTGCAATCATGACATCACTCTGTAGTGTACATCACAACCTCTATCCGACGCCATGATAGCTGCAATTATGACATCACTCTGTAGTGTACATCACAACCTCTATCCGAAATGAAACCATTTACAGACATTGTGTCGATCTAGTTCTTTATATCTATGTGTGGGTCTTAAAGTGAGAACCGTTGTATTTTGATATCTATGATGTAAATATGAATTCGGGAGATCTATCTACCAACTGAAGGTCTCAAGATCTGTCTCTCTGAGATGGTATCTCAGAATGTCTCAATGTTTTAGTGACAAAAATAAATTCATTTTCAGGTCCATCTGATGATTGTGTCTGATTAGGTCGTTAAGTCACAATTTATTATAAAGTTGATAAGAATTTGAGAGAAATGTTGCAAGCTTTTTTAAATATACATTTTTCTTTGTTTCCATGAGTAATTAAAGGCTGTCTGGTGTAATGTTACCTCGTGTAATTAAATATATCAGCTGTGGCTACTTGAGCTTAGTGGAAATATCTGCGATGCAACTATGATTTATTTTGCTAACTTAACAGAATTGTGTTAAGATGTTTGTGTCATTTTAAACTTCATACTGATGCAGTTTATGTTAATTTAGCTGGCATAAGTATATAAACCAACAAGAAACGGTTTTTCTTTCACCCCCTACCATAGGCGAGTAGTGCAACCGACCATAGAGGTCACTTTTACCATGACCTTAAAAAAGTCCCCCTTGTTTTCACCGAAGATCTAACCTTCTACGCCCCTGCTTATACTGATGGAAAGTGTCACATTTTTTCGAAAAAAAAATTGTATATCAGCTTAGACTGTTTTCTAACTAAGCAGCTATGACTGGTTTCTAAAATAAAAACTTGCCTTTCCCTTTGTGTCCTCAACAGTAACTTTTGATGTTATAATATAACGGCTGATGTAGTTTTCTAGCACATCATATAATGTAGCAGCTGTAATTATGGATGACAGCTTGATAACGTTGGCCCTGTTATTATTGTAATCATGTATTGATTGCTACAACAATTTCATTTGCTTCAGCCGATGCTTCATTATAAGTCTGGTCCTGTTGACTGGTCTGCATTCATAATAAATGATTGACGGGATTGTTCAATCAAAATGCCGCCCCAGAGTAAAAATGATTTTAAAAAAAAAGATATTTACATAAGAAAATAAAAAAAAGTCACTAGACTAGGTCGATATTATGTATACTTGGTAAATAAATACTTTACTTCGTCTTATTTATATTTACTGTGAAACTACAGAAATGATTTAACTCACTGATATAAGTACATTGAAAAACTTTAAAACCAAACACATGCTGCACTGACAGAAATACTCTCCTCTATTTAACTCATCTACCATCACCGAGTTGATGTTACCTGTTGAAGTAGCAAGTCATTTAACTCTATTGTCATTAGTCAAAAACGATATAATGCTCGTTTAAAATTCCTATAAAAAGCTAAAGTCAGTTATAAAAAAATTTTCCTTATGGAATCAAAATCTTAGTTCTGTCATCATAGAGACCGTTCACTCAATTGTATAGAGCGTATGATGTTATGTGGGTTTGGGATCTTGTGTGGGTAGACTTCGTGGGGGGGGGGGGGTGACTCTGTTATAGAATTAGGGGAAGGGGGAGGAGGATAACGTTTTTTAATTGTAGCTATAATGGTGATGGGGGGGGGTTGGAGGGGGGAGGGGTTCGTATCAATCTGGTGGTAAATTTGTATGTGATAACGGTCTTTTATCAACTGGATGTTTTATTGGCTATTGCAAAAATTAAAAAAAAAATATATACGTGTTGACATTTTCATCCGTTGTTTGCAATTATCATCAGATTCCGTATCGAAATGTTTATTTTAGTATAAGTCTTAAAAAATAAGATAAAAATAAAGGAGTCCCAGTTGTCAAATAATATTTAAATGCAGCTTCATTTATTCACACTTATAATGTTTTCAAAATGTTATCTTTTAAATGTGTTGATCATTCGCATGTAAAAAAAAAAACAATATTAGGCCTATGAATACTTACTTATAGTGAGGCATTTTGGTGCTACCAATGGACTAGGGGTCCAAAACCCGTAACACTGACTCAGTATACTCTAAAATGGGATTTGTAAACAATATTGTTGTACTAGTACACCTAATAAACAAACGACATTAACAATGAACAGGCACATTCACAAAAAAGACCTAAAGACACATATACTCACATGAACCAAGACATGATAAAATATTTTAATAACTCAAAAATAAACATGAACATACACAGACATAAATCAATCACACACATAATTCACTAGTTTCCATATACAAAGACTAACATAAATACAAATTGAAATAAATACACTTAACACACACAGAAACATCATACACTATCAAATTCAAGCCGAAGGGTAAACAAATTGTAAAATAAATAAAAATAGTCACACACATAGATATCTATAGTCACACACATAGATATCTATAGTCACACACATAGATATCTCTAGTCACACATAGATATCTATAGTCACACACATAGATATCTGTAGTCACGCACATAGATATCTATAGTCACGCACATAGATATATATAGTCACCCACATAGATATCTATAGTCACAAACATAGATATCTATAGTCACACACATATATAAATAGTCACACACATATATATCTATAATCACACACATAGATAGATAGATGTAGTCACACACATAGATATATATAGTCACGCACATAGATATCTATAGTCACACACACACATATATATATATATATATAATATATATATATATATATATAGTCACACACATACATATCTATAGTCATCACACACATAGATATCTATAGTCACACACATACATATCTATAGTCACACACATAGATATCTATAGTCACACACATAGTTATCTATAGTCACACACAGTCTGTGCATGTGACTCGAAGTCTGTCTCTATTGAATTTGAGACTTTGAAAGGGGACATAACTATTTTAAGGTACGCTAACTCGCCCTGGATAGCCTTAAGAGAGACATTTTTACATTGAATTCAATCAGTTCAGTCAACATTGGCTAATCAGTGAGTCCATGAGAGAACACGTCCATCAGGATACAACAATAATGTTGTACATTAAACATGTCCATAAATACAACATATCTAACGATACAACTATAATTTACGTTAAACACTTCCACAAGTATAACATATCTAACGATACAATTACAATGTAGATTACAAACATTCAACATTAGTGCCATATATATACAGTTACAACTAAAATGTTGTTCTTTACCCCATATCTATAGTTACAAAATAAAATGTTATACATTTTCAAATGTTGTTCAAAATTATAGGATATAAGCCAAATAATTGAAACTGTAAATGTTTCATTGTAAATATTGTACACGATTTGGTTCGATGATTGGAAATAAATTGATGAATAATGCGTGGCACACGATCAACACTTGTACAGACAGGCCTAGATTTAACGTAACACACAACATTGAATGTGTATATATGTTGTATGTGTATGTTTACATGTTCATATGTGCATGTGTATGTATGTTGAATGTGTATTCTATATGGTCATGTGTGCATGTGTTTATATGTTGTATGTGTATGTTTATATGGTCATGTGTGCATGTGTATATATGTTTTATGTGTATGCTTATATGGTCGTGTGTGTATGTGTATGTTTATATGGTCATGTGTGCATATTTCTCACTTCAAGACAATTTACAAAACTTGGTATACATCCTGTTTGACTGTGTGTTCAATTTCATGTCGTGTGACGAATGAAATCAATAAACTCTTGAACAAATTTGTCTTGATGGATTCTTTAAACTGTGATGTCTTTCTTTAAACAGTACATCTAGTGCAGTTTGTAAAAAAAAAATACTGTACTTGAATGTTCACTTTTTACTCCACTACATCACTTCGGATCTCTGAAAAACTTTATCACCAACAGCTCTTGAAACTTTGATTATATTTGTGACGAGCTAAAGTAGATGTAGAGACTGAGACAATCCCCTTCGACGTTTTAATATAATAGATATCTAAGAATTAGGATTAACACGAATAATAGTGACAAGGTGACAAGGTTGGGAAACAATAGAATAATAGACAGCAAAGGTGTAAAGACCAGGAGGCGGCTAGTAGGATATCAATGACGACCAGGTGACGCTCCTAGAAAGATTAGATAGTTAGGACAATACTAAGAGAGACTGTGACGTACTTAGGGTAATTAGGGCACGGACGTTAGGGGTATAAATAGGGGCTGGATTCGGACATTAGTTAGTTATGAGAGGAGTTAGGACGAGAGTTAGAGAAGAGAGATAGTTACGAGAGATCTAGTGACGAGAGTTTTAGGGACAGGAATTGTAGTTAGTCAGAGTTGAGGCTGAGCAAATTACTGTGGATTTAAATGTGTATTCGTTTATGGACTTGTTGTATTCTGATGTACATTTATGTAAATAAATCGTTGTACTAACAACGCATCGAGTTTGATTGGTTTTTGAGTTGTGACAAAGGAGTGAGCAAATAAGAGTGAAACAGACAGACATTAAGCTAAATTGACATCTCTACGTTTGAATTAAAACGCAGAACTCATAACATAAACCAAAGGGCCTGAGACGTTTATAGAGCATAACCAAAGAGCCCGTAACATGTATGAAGAATATAGAAAGAGCACGTAACAATGTAGCTGAAATTAACATTAATGCCATGAAATGTCTCGGAATCTATTTTGGGCATATATATACTGTCAGTCATTAATGATTGAATGTGTCAGTCTTGTGGTGACTGTAACCTGTAATTGTATCACATATATTGTCCAAAAAAAAGATAGTAATAATAATTAATATCGAAAGGAATATGCAAAAATCATACAAGCGTTAACACCACAAGGGAATATTTTCTAAGTGAAACGAACACTTGGAAAATGTTTTCAAAGAATAACAAATAAAAGAACAAGATGTGTATTTGAATCCCAAACCACCTTCGAATGCCAGGACAATTTGTGTATCAAATTTTGTCGAACACCAAGTTTAAATTTTAAGTAGTATAGAAAGTGCTTTTTATTTTGTGCCGGTACGTACCGGTACGGCATACCGGTACCTTTTCACTGTGGGGAAAAAATTATTACTTTTCTTGTATTTTAACGTTTATTATTAATTTATTATGTTATTAATTTGTTAAAATTGAATTATTTTAAAATAGTATCTTTACAATTGTGATTTAGCTTGCATCGAGGTGCGAACTGGTAATTAAAAGTTAGGCAATCCATTACTGAGTACCGGCACCTATATTTTACAAAAAAAAGCACTGAGTATAGATGTAGATATACCATTGTCCTTATTTTTGTTTACTCAAGTTTCCATATTACGAGATGAACTTTCTACTTTTGAAAACAAAAAACTTCCAAATAAACATTTTATTTGTGGAGAGTGAGCAGACCTTAGTGACAGGAAGTTTAAAATGCAGAGCGAGTAGAAAACTAACAGAAATAGACATTTGAGCTATTGAATCAATTCAAGGGAGGCAAATGATGAATTCCTCTTGGGGATCTCCTGACACAACTTTGCTCAATGTCACTTTGGCCACTACCACATTGGCCACTGTCATTCCAATCACTGTCATCTTGGCCGATGTCACTAGGCAACTGGCCTTCTTCTCCTGTCGATCTGTTTTTACTTTTCTAGAGCTATTTTTAAAATTTCGACCTTTGAACTTTCAATCACCTATAGTCATGTATCTGTTAACTCTTCATCTGGCCTTCCCATTCTTTAACACATACTCTCTCTCATTTTCTCATTTTATACATCTGCGATTTTGTTTTCTGTTCACTGTCTATACGTCATATATGTCGGTTTGTAAAACTAATTGATCCATGGCGAAAGATTAATAAATCTCAAGAGGATGTATCAACTGGACCATCTCACGATAGAACTAGACGTCGGTGATAAGGAAAATCAAGTTTCCTTAAAGAACTTTTTTAATTTTTTTTTATCAATAAGCAGATTACCATTATTGTCAACATTTCTGTCTTTATCGCATCCGTAAGACTATATTATCTGTCTAATCAGTAAGGATATAATAGTATCTCAGTGGAAACGTAGATTTTATTATTTTTTCGTTCACTAAGATTATATAATAGTCAAATGGTCAATAGGATAATATCATCTTAGTGGTCAATAGGATTGTGTTATCTTCGTGGTCAATAGGATTGTATCATCTTAGTGGTCAATAGGATTGTATTATCTTAGTGGTCAATAGGATTGTATTATCTTAGTGGTCAATAGGATTGTATTATCTTAGTGGTCAATAGGATTGTATTATCTTAGTGGTCGATAGGATTGTATTATCTTAGTGGTCGATAGGATTGTATTATCTTAGTGGTCGATAGGATTGTATTATCTTAGTGGTCGATAGGATTGTATTATCTTAGTGGTCGATAGGATTGTATTATCTTAGTGGTCGATAGGATTGTATTATCTTAGTGGTCGATAGGATTGTATTATCTTAGTGGTCAATAGGATTGTATCATCTTAGTGGTCGATAGGATTGTATTATCTTAGTGGTCACTAATGTTACTTTATCTTAATAAGCAGCGTGACTCTATTGTTATCCACTAAGGCAATATTACTCATTTTAGTTATCAGCGTTTTTATTTTATTTTTACTTTAGTGGTCAGTAGTGTAGGTACTGATAAACAAATGGTCAATTGTGTGGGTACTGATAAAAAAAATGGTCAGTAGTGTGGGTACTGATAAACAAATAGTCAGTATTGTGGGTACTGATAAACAAGTGGTCAGTAGTGTGGGTACTGATAAACAAATGGTCAGTAGTGTGGGTACTGATAAACAAATGGTCAGTAGTGTGGGTACTGATAAACAAATGGTCAGTAGGGTGGGTACTTATAAACAAATGGTCAGTAGTGTGGGTACTGATAAACAAATGGTCAGTAGGGTGGGTACTGATAAACAAATGGTCAGTAGAGTGGGTACTGATAAACAAGTGGTGATTAGTGTAGGTACTGATAAACAAATTACTCAATTCAGAAATAGAAACTTTGAGTTAACAGCACAGTACATTGTAATCTACAGGAAGTTTATGACAAGGTCCCTACCAACAACAAAGATGTGCCACTGAATTTACTGTGTCGAACAACTTGGAAATTTGAGCGATTGGTTCAATTACAACTTTTTTTTAACTTTGCTTGTTAAACCATAAACTAAAGACTGAACAAGACAGCACAGTTTGTATGCGTAACTTATTCAACGAATTCAGATGAGGGTATGGTGTCCGAACCGCTGTTCAGGTTAAACAGATTCGACCAATTTGAATATCAAGTGTCCATTCTAGTCTAATGACTGTAACGTGACCCTTAGTGCTGTGATGTAATTTTCTCGAAGATCTTTCAAAAAAAAAAAAGCTTGGTGTCATTTGAAGCCGAAAATCTTTCTTGATGACTATCTGTAAAATCTCCGGATATTTCTTGATGACTATCTGTACAATTTCCGGATATTCCCCATTATTTCTGGCCTCTTGTTTTTTTTTTCCTGGCCTCTTGTTACCCAAGCTTGTGAGTCCATCGTTAAAAACAAATCTGTGTACATTAAAAAAAAAATCATCTTTAACTCATTTCTTTAAACGTGCACCTAATCCGTGATTCCATCCTCATGAATATAAATCAACAAAATAACGAATGTTTACTTTTTAATTTACATTCGAAGACGATAAAGGAAAGATTGTCTACTATTCATTATATTAAATATTTGGATTTTAACAGAGATTCAAGGTCTCTTCTTGTGGATTGTGCAAATGGATTATTTATTCCGTCATATTTCTTTTTTTTTGTATGTAAGGCGTTGAGCTAAATGAAGAGATTCCTATTGGCAAGACTTTGCAAAGTTCTGGATCTATGGATTGATACATCTTTACAAAAGAATGTCCATTTAATGCACCTATGGGAAATTGTACGCTTATGATAGAAACAATTATTCCTGAAAGAACTAAAAGTGTCATAGATAGTTAGAGATGAGTTCATGTAATGCAAACTCTTCAGGGAAATATCACAGAAGAAATCACTGTTCCAATGGCTCCTGTGTTGCGCTGAATGATTGGCTGAATAAATTACAACTGTGGACTGTTACTCTACAAACTACTAAGTCCAAAGTCTGTATTGGAAAGGTTGCTGATTTTTTTTACTCATACTTAGGGATAGTGACATAAGTGTACTTGCACCCATTATGTCTTTATTATTGTAGCTTCCGTTGAGCTACACATAATAATTATTCCGTCAGGGTCGAGGCCAGCAAATTTAATCCCTCCCCCAGCCCCATCTCTTAGAGCCCTCAACTTCATTTGCAGAAAAATATGTAAAGAAAAGAAATTTAGAAATCTACTGAGCCCCCTACGGCTAGAGAGCCCCTGAAAAGTTTTCGTGTTGCCCTCCCCTTACAGTGGCTCTGATTACACTCCAACTAACCATATACTATTCTACAGGATATAGCGGTACCATGCGCCTGGAGGGCACTGGCCAGTGGTACCCCTAAGATTGCCCGCCTTTATTTCAGCCCTGAACCAAGTCCTTGGGTCCAACTCTGTAACTAAAATTTCATGCGTACTTGTGACCTTGATTTACCTGGTATTAAGTTGGTAGGCTGACGTTAGTATTGACCTAATATATATGATGTTTACTTCTACAGATCCCACTGTGTTCTTGACTGATGAGCAGCGATTACTTAAAGCACTGACCACTAACTATGACCCAGCAGTTAGGCCAGTGTATAATTCCAAACAAGCAGTTCTCATAAAACTTGGGATTACACTCACTCAAATTATTGATGTGGTAAGTAGCTGCAAATTGTATGTGTGTGTGTGTGTGTCTACAGGTATGTGTGTGTGTACAGGTATGTGTGTGTCTACAGGTATGTGTGTATGTCTACAGGTATGAGTGTGTCTACTGGTATGTGTGTGTATGTCTACAAGTATGTGTGTATGTCTACAGGTATGTGTGTATGTCTACAGGATGTGTGTGTATGTCTACAGGTATGTGTGTGTATGTCTACAGGTATGTGTGTATGTCTACAGGTATGTGTGTATGTCTACAGGTATGTTGTGTGTGTCTACAGGTATGTGTGTATGTCTACAGGTATGTGTGTGTATGTCTACAGGCACAAAGTCTGTATGTGTATACCCCTGGGCACAAAGTCTGTATGTGTTATGTCCTCTAAATTCTGGAAGATTCTAAACTGCAGCAACATTCTCTTTTAGTCGCTGATGCCGCACAATATCATTCATTACATTGTAATTCGACGTTTCAGTATGAATTAGGCCGCTCATAAGTTCACACGTGGCCGCTCATAAATTCTTACACGTGGTCACTCATAAGCAAATCCGTGGCCGCTAATGAACTCACCCAGTGACCGCTCATGAACCCACACACGTGACCGCTCTTAAGCACACACGTCACGGCTCATGAATCCACATACGTGATCGCTCATGAACCCACACACGTGACATCCTATAAATCCACACAAGGCCAGTAAATGGTCCTGGATCTTGAAAACACCAGTGATAGGTAACGTATCACTTCATCACGACCACCGCGGTGTGATTTTTTTTTGGCAAAGTTCTGGAAACATACGTCGAAATACTGGGAAGACTTGGTCCGTTGAAAACAGATTCTAAATCGTCATGGATTTTCCTGATAAATTAATAAAGTTAAGGGGGGGGGGGTTCTGAACATCGTACGCATCCTGTACAGGTTAAGTATGTGCACACGTATACCTGTCAACATCAATGGAAAGGATCAACTAGGCAGGATAGTTGAATATCTTTACGAATTATCTTTATTATTCAAGATAGTTCAATATCTTCACGAATTATTTTTATTATTCATGATTAGGGCTGTACCGGATTGCAATTTTTGGATCCTGCAGGATTCGGAACCGGAATCGGATTTAATATTTGAATCCTGCCGGAATCGGAACAGGAACCGGATTTACCAAATTCAATAGTAACTCTTCGAACGAAGTAGTAAGTTCTCGCCTAACATAAAAAATATTTAAGAATGAAAAATAGAATAAAAATTTAGTTTTTATGTTCTAGATAGCAAAAAACAGTATTAACCATTTAGATCTTGAAGACTGTGACTAAAACCCCTTCCCCAATCATGAGTTTAGAAAGATAACTCTGTCAAAATAATAGGTTCTTTGTTTTAAAAATTTATTTTAATAAAGCTGTACCTAATTTAACTTGATTTCTATTAGAATCAAACATAGAAATGGGTAACAAATCTTAGAAAGTATAATAAACTTGTTTATTAATAAATAAATTCCAATATATATATATATATATATATATATATATATATATATATATACTGTGGCACCACCCGATAGTTCATCTTTCTTTAATTTTCCATAGTGGCGTCACCAAATCTTGTTATTTCATTCATACTTTCATTTAAATCATTATCTGACTACTTCCCATAAAACGCAATTTAAAATACATGTCGAATCTAAATCAATATCACTTTAATGTTCAATTAAAAATGTATCTTCAAGTTATTTATCTAAATATGGGAGGAATTTTATCCAAATCGTGACAAATTCTCCTAATTTAAAAAATTTCCAGAAAAATAAATTATTGTACTATTTTTAAACTGTAAACACCCAAAATAGATCGTTGTCTGCTGTTTAAAGAACTTAAACTCTGATAGCTTAATATAGTTTATGGAAAACACGGAATCAAAACTAGCGGAAGACTAGGTGTCGTATTACTAGACTAAATACGATTCAAATCTTCCTTTTTAATATATTTGTACTTACATACAGAACTAATAGCGATCGACGTTATTGTAGTTTTAAAAAAGCAAAGGAAGTTATTGTTTTAATTTAATTTCTTAAAAATTTCAAACAACAAAGAAATCCGGCTTAAATCCGGCACATTTTAACCGGAACCGGAATCGGAACCGGATTTGTTAAAACTGCCGGAATCCGGCTTAACAGGAACCGGAATCGGATTCCGGTACAGCCCTATTCATGATAGTTCAATATCTTCACGAATTATTTTTATTATTCAAGATAGTTCAATATCTTTACGAATTATCTTTATTATTCAAGATAGTTCAATATCTTTATGAATAAACTTTATTATTCAATATAGTTCAATATCTTTAAGAATTATCTTTATTCTTTTCGTTTTAACTTCGTTTTTAGTCGCATCGGTGAAATAGATTTAATCTTTAAATCTAAACTAAATATTTACAAAATTCGCTATCTGTTGACATACCATTTGTTAACAATCTGTGACATACCATCTGTTTACAATCTGTTGATATACCATTTGCTTACAATCTATACCATTTGCTTACAATCTAGAAGTAAAATGTAACACTAATAAGTAAATCAGTTCATTTGTTTAAAATATAAAACAAACTAGTGACATTTATTTTCCATGAAGTCCATTGTATAGACTGATTTAAATGTAGGTTACGTTGGTTTTCATACCACTGTAGTCCTACAGGTTCTGTCCTATACAATTAGTTTATTTAAATCTTGCTTCAGCTTATAAAAAACACTTTATCAAACTACAAAGAAAATCATCTTCTCCTGCCACCCAATAAATCAACATGTCCTCAGATAATGACGTCAGTTAACCGAAACATTACCTCGCATAATGTCACTTCGTGCAATAAATTTCAGCATGATGCAACGGTAAACTTCACATATCTCTGCAATTTCGATAAAGATGAATGTTCAAACAGGAATTATATTTTACATTTTTTTCAGATTTTGTTAAAATATTTTTTTTTCTCTTTCTAATCTAAAAAAATTATTGAAGACTGCAAAAATGTTGTCCTAGTGACCCCTGACCGAAGATCAATTTCAACGAAATCATATTTCCGTTTTTGCCCTGACTTCCGTTGTTTTTTTTTTAATTTTTTAATAGTATGAAAAAAAAAATGTGAGCTCGGGGTATGCAGCTTTACAATTACCAGCATGGAGTCGATTTGTTTCATTCTACAAGTTTAGTTTTTTTCGTTTTTTTTTTCTACAAGTGTAGTTTTTTATTTTCCTTTTTTTTTACAAGTGTAGTCTTTTTCGTTTTTTTCCCACAAGTTTAGTTTTTTTCTACAAGTTTAGCCTTCCTCGTTTTTTTTTCAACAAGTGTAGTATTTTTCGTTTTTTTTCTACAAGTTTAGTCTTTTTCGTTTTTTTTCTACAAGTGTAGTTTTTTTCGTTTTTTTTTTTCTACCAGTTTAGTTTCTTTTCTATAAGTGTAGTTTTTTGCTTAATTAGACTTGACTTTACTGAACAGCGATGACATTAATTTAGGAAATATTTCTAAGACCCACCGTGCATGTTATGTAAACGTGTTTAAATTAATTTATATTATATTAAGAAACTCTTAAGAGCATTATCTACCCCCACCACCCCAACCCTCCAAGAAAATCAGTCTACAGCAACCACTGTGAAAAATATAATCTTTACTAAACATGATGCCACTCTACTCATCAGTCTACAGCAACCACTGTGAAAAATATAATCTTTACTAATCATGATGCCACTCTACTCATCAGTCTACTGCAACCACTGTGAAAAATATAATCTTTACTAAACATGATGCCACTCTACTCATCAGTCTACATCAACCACTGTGAAAAATATAATCTTTACTAAACATAATGCCACTCTACTCATCAGTCTACATCAACCACTGTAAAAAATATAATCTTTACAAAACATGATGCCACTCTACTCATCAGTTTACATCAACCACTGTGAAAAATATAATCTTTACTAAACATGATGCCACTCTACTCATCAGTCTACATCAACCACTGTAAAAAATATAATCTTTACTAAACATGATGCCACTCTACTTATCAGTCTACAGCAACCACTGTAAAAAATATAATCTTTACTAAACATGATGCCACTCTACTTATCAGTCTACATCAACCACTGTAATAAATATAATATTTACTAAACATGATGCCACTCTACTTATCAGTCTACATCAACCACTGTAAAAAATATAATCTTTACTAAACATGATGCCACTCTACTTATCAGTCTACATCAACCACTGTGAAAAATATAATCTTTACTAAACATGATGCCACTCTACTCATCAGTCTACATCAACCACTGTGAAAAATATAATCTTTACTAAACATAATGCCACTCTACTCATCAGTCTACATCAACCACTGTGAAAAATATAATCTTTACTAAACATGATGCCACTCTACTTATCAGTCTACATCAACCACTGTAAAAAATATAATCTTTACTAAACATGATGCCACTCTACTTATCAGTCTACATCAACCACTGTAAAAAATATAATCTTTACTAAACATGATGCCACTCTACTCATCAGTTTACATCAACCACTGTGAAAAATATAATCTTTACTAAACATGATGCCACTCTACTCATCAGTCTACATCAACCACTGTAAAAAATATAATCTTTACTAAACATGATGCCACTCTACTTATCAGTCTACATCAACCACTGTAAAAAATATAATCTTTACTAAACATGATGCCACTCTACTCATCAGTCTACTGCAACCACTGTGAAAAATATAATCTTTACTAAACATGATGCCACTCTACTCATCAGTCTACATCAACCACTGTGAAAAATATAATCTTTACTAAACATAATGCCACTCTACTCATCAGTCTACATCAACCACTGTAAAAAATATAATCTTTACTAAACATGATGCCACTCTACTCATCAGTTTACATCAACCACTGTGAAAAATATAATCTTTACTAAACATGATGCCACTCTACTCATCAGTCTACATCAACCACTGTAAAAAATATAATCTTTACTAAACATGATGCCACTCTACTTATCAGTCTACAGCAACCACTGTAAAAAATATAATCTTTACTAAACATGATGCCACTCTACTTATCAGTCTACATCAACCACTGTAAAAAATATAATCTTTACTAAACATGATGCCAGTCTACTTATCAGTCTACATCAACCACTGTAAAAAATATAATCTTTACTAAACATGATGCCACTCTACTTATCAGTCTACATCAACCACTGTAAAAAATATAATCTTTACTAAACATGATGCCACTCTACTTATCAGTCTACATCAACCATTGTAAAAAATATAATCTTTACTAAACATGATGCCACTCTACTTATCAGTCTACATCAACCACTGTAAAAAATATAATCTTTACTAAACATGATGCCACTCTACTTATCAGTCTACATCAACCACTGTAAAAAATATAATCTTTACTAAACATGATGCCACTCTACTCATCAGTCTACAGCAACCACTGTGAAAAATATAATCTTTACTAAACATGATGCCACTCTACTTATCAGTCTACATCAACCACTGTAAAAAATATAATCTTTACTAAACATGATGCCCTCTACTTATCAGTCTACATCAACCACTGTAAAAATATAATCTTTACTAAACATGATGCCCTCTACTCATCAGTCTACATCAACCACTGTGAAAAATATAATCTTTACTAAACATAATGCCACTCTACTCATCAGTCTACATCAACCACTGTGAAAAATATAATCTTTACTAAACATGATGCCACTCTACTCATCAGTCTACATCAACCACTGTAAAAAATATAATCTTTACTAAACATGATGCCACTCTACTCATCAGTCTACATCAACCACTGTAAAAAATATAATCTTTACTAAACATGATGCCACTCTACTCATCAGTCTACATCAACCACTGTAAAAAATATAATCTTTACTAAACATGATGCCACTCTACTCATCAGTCGACTGCAACCACTGTAAAAAATATAATCTTTACTAAACATGATGCCACTCTACTCATCAGTCTACTGCAACCACTGTGAAAAATATAATCTTTACTAAACATGATGCCACTCTACTCATCAGTCTACATCAACCACTGTAAAAAATATAATCTTTACTAAACATGATGCCACTCTACTTATCAGTCTACAGCAACCACTGTGAAAAATATAATCTTTACTAAACATAATGCCACTCTACTTATCAGTCTACAGCAACCACTGTGAAAAATATAATCTTTACTAAACATAATGCCACTCTACTTATCAGTCTACAGCAACCACTGTAAAAAAAAAATCTTTACTAAACAAAATGCCACTCTACTTATCAGTCTACAGCAACCACTGTAAAAAAATATAATCTTTACTAAACATGATGCCACTCTACTTATCAGTCTACATCAACCACTGTAAAAAATATAATCTTTACTAAACATGATGCCACTCTACTTATCAGTCTACATCAACCACTGTAAAAAATATAATCTTTACTAAACATGATGCCACTCTACTCATCAGTCTACTGCAACCACTGTGAAAAATATAATCTTTACTAAACATGATGCCACTCTACTCATCAGTCTACATCAACCACTGTGAAAAATATAATCTTTACTAAACATGATGCCACTCTACTCATCAGTCTACATCAACCACTGTAAAAAATATAATCTTTACTAAACATGATGCCACTCTACTCATCAGTCTACATCAACCACTGTGAAAAATATAATCTTTACTAAACATGATGCCACTCTACTCATCAGTCTACATCAACCACTGTAAAAAATATAATCTTTACTAAACATGATGCAACTCTACTTATCAGTCTACAGCAACCACTGTAAAAATATAATCTTTACTAAACATGATGCCACTCTGTACTATCAGTCTACATCAACCACTGTAAAAAATAAATCTTTACTAATCTACTTATCAGTCTACATCAACCACAAACATGATGTCACTGTACTCATCAGTCTACATCAACCACTGTAACAAATATAATCTTTACTAAACATGAAAGTCTACATCAAACTGTAAAATATAATCTTTACTAAACATGATGTCACTGTACTTATCAGTCTACATCAACCACTGTAAAAAATATAATCTTTTACTAAACATGATGCCACTCTCTCATCAGTCTACAGCAACCACTGTAAAAAATATAATCTTTACTAAACATGATGCCACTCTACTCATCAGTCTACATCAACCACTGTAAAAAAATATAATCTTTACTAAACATGATGTCACTGTACTCATCAGTCTACAGCAACCACTGTAAAAAATATAATCTTTACTAAACATGATGTCACTGTACTCATCAGTCTACAGCAACCACTGTGAAAAATATAATCTTTTACTAAACATGATGTCACTGTACTCATCAGTCTACAGCAACCACTGTAAAAAATATAATCTTTACTAAACATGATGTCACTGTACTCATCAGTCTACAGCAACCACTGTAAAAAATATAATCTTTACTAAACATGATGTCACTGTACTCATCAGTCTACAGCAACCACTGTAAAAAATATAATCTTTACTAAACATGATGTCACTGTACTCATCAGTCTACAGCAACCACTGTAAAAAATATAATCTTTACTAAACATGATGTCACTGTACTCATCAGTCTACAGCAACCACTGTAAAAAATATAATCTTTACTAAACATGATGTCACTGTACTCATCAGTCTACAGCAACCACTGTAAAAAATATAATCTTTACTAAACATGATGCCACTCTACTTATCAGTCTACATCAACCACTGTAAAAAAATATAATCTTTACTAAAAAATGATGCCACTCTACTCATCAGTCTACATCAACCACTGTGAAAAATATAATCTTTACTAAACATGATGCCACTCTACTCATCAGTCTACATCAACCACTGTGAAAAATATAATCTTTACTAAACATGATGCCACTCTACTCATCAGTCTACATCAACCACTGTAAAAAATATAATCTTTACTAAACATGATGCAACTCTACTCATCAGTCTACATCAACCACTGTAAAAAATATAATCTTTACTAAACATGATGACACTCTACTTATCAGTCTACATCAACCACTGTGAAAAATATAATCTTTACTAAACATAACGCCACTCTACTCATCAGTCTACATCAACCGCTGTGAAAAATATAATCTTTACTAAACATGATGCCACTCTACTCATCAGTCTACATCAACCACTGTAAAAAATATAATCTTTACTAAACATGATGCCACTCTACTTATCAGTCTACATCAACCACTGTAAAAAATATAATCTTTGCTAAACATGATGCCACTCTACTCATCAGTCTACATCAACCACTGTAAAAAATATAATCTTTACTAAACATGATGCCACTCTACTTATCAGTCTACATCAACCCTGTAAAAATATAATCTTTACTAAACATGATGCCACTCTACTTATCAGTCTACATCAACCACTGTAAAAAATATAATCTTTACTAAACATGATGCCACTCTACTTATCAGTCTACATCAACCACTGTAAAAAATATAATCTTTACTAAACATGATGCCACTCTACTTATCAGTCTACATCAACCACTGTAAAAAATATAATATTTACTAAACATGATGCCACTCTACTTATCAGTCTACATCAACCACTGTAAAAAATATAATCTTTACTAAACATAATGCCACTCTACTTAAAATACCACAGGCCGCAATGGCGGATTAAAATCGGTCGGTTGGGGTCACGGGCGCATATGAGAAAAAGATGACCTCTTTAAAAGAAAACGGGGTCTGGGCGTCTGGGTGGAGCTTCGATTGGAAGCTTCTTGCTACAGCACTATCTGCATGATGTATGTATCGGGTTCGACTCCCGGCCAGTACCTAAGTCTCTCGTGGCGACTCCATGGCGATTGCACTCTCAGCTATGGTGGGGGTGAAAGGTGGTCACAGAGAAATCCGTTCCATAAGTGAATTATATGAAATAAATGTCAGTGTTTTCTAAAAGAGAAAGGGAGGAAATAAACTACAAATGTAAAGCTGGGGTTTAATTGCGGACACGGGTCTTTCATGATGTACAAAACGTTTGTTTGTTTTTAAATGGATATAAGGGTTTCATTTACTCTTCACGTCATTATGATGGTCTTTGCTCAACGTTTGTTCACAAAAAATCATATGTTTATCACTGCAATGATTATCATCGTACAACGAACAGATGAGTTTCTTTAAATTTAAATATTTTAGAGTCAGTATTTGTGATTCATACAAAAACTACAAGTGGGCTACATTTCCGGGAACTCACAAAATATTCTCTTGGTTCAAATTTGGTGTCGATTTTGATTAAGACAAGAATGAAGCATTAAAAAAACAAGACCATGTAGTTTTTCTTAACCAAGACAGTGAAAAAATCTCTAACTAAGTTAAATTTAATTCAATATTTTTTTATTAAATTTACAAACTACAGGTCATGATGATATTGTTACTTAAATATTTTTAAAGCAAGATTATTTGGTAAATGGATTTATTAAAAATGAAATAATTAGTGTATTATCAAATTTGCTGAGAATAAAATGTGGCTTTTCATTTTGTCTTTTTTACGTGTAACGAAGAAACACTGTATTTTAATCTTATTATATACCGTAATAATGGTAAAAGTCTTGACTGAAATTATTTTAACTATGTCTTTGGTGGCGGCTTTTTGGGAAAGCCGGCCAGGTCCTAAGAAGTGCCCCACGATATTCAGTGTTTTGGTACAAATACATTGACTACAGAAACAGGTGCAGGCCACGCCATTGACACTAGCCCTAGGCTCCGCCAGGGGCGTCATTCGCGGGAGGGGCAAAGCAAGGGAGGCGATTGCCAGAATATTAACATCGCCTCTTTGCCTCTATGTGGCTTCATTTACTGTAAACCCTATTTCTCTTTTTAAAATTAAAGTAATCCAGTCATATGACAGTATTTTTTTAAGTAACTGGACAATCTTATAAAAATAATGACTAAATGTTTTATTCTCATAGGATGAAAAAAATCAAGTTCTAACGACTAATGTCTGGCTGGACCAGGTGAGTCTCACGTTGTGATGTATTTATATATATATATATATATATATATATATATATATATATATATATATATATATATATATAAACTGAGAATACGTTTGTAATAGTTTTTTGAAAAGTGGACAATGCCCCACTGCCTGCACCCCAGATGTGAATTCGTTTTAGCCATTTTAATGTTCAGATTGTCCAATTTCAAATGAGGCGAAATAAAGTATCGGGGGGGGGGGGGGCTACTAGTGTGTTGCGCTTGAGGGAGATACATGGACATCACATAACTTTGTGATAGAATAGTTATCTTTCTACACCTTCTACCTTCATTGAACTTTCTTACCAATAGGTTTTGTGGCAGGTGGACATTGGGAAGGGGCTTAACTCGCGCCCGGGGCACAATACCTTTTTAGCGCCCCCCCTCCTATTCGAAAACTATTTAATATTATATGTTTTGCGGACCATTTTGCGCCCTTTTGTGAGTAGCGACTGGGGCATGATGCCCCCTTGCCCACCCCCTTGTCCCCCACCCCCCCGCTACATCACTGGCATTGAGTCAGATCAGTGACCTCTGTTCTGGGAAACATTTGTACAACCTGTCGTAAACCAAGCTTATGTTGGTGCATCCATCTATCATGTTAACTCATGACTGGGGGAGGGGTGACTGATGAATTCCAAGTTCTCTAGGAATAGGTTCTGTCTAGCACAGCCAGCCCCTAGACATAGGGGAGACGGGTTCAATTAGCTCCATTTAGGCCGAGGTCACGACCCTGAGTTTGTTAAACCGAATCATCAAGTACAGTTGTCTGTTGTTGTTTTATTATTATTATTATTATTATTCGAACATCCATTAGTGGCTCTCGTCATCAAATCAATCAATAAAAGATCAATAGTTGACACTTGCTGATCATTTCTGTACTGAAGGGATCGTGTGACACGTGACTTTAACCGATGACGTCATTAGATATTGTGGTTTTATTCAATCTACTTTAAACTATTCGACAGGCATTTCACAATGCCATTTAACAACTATTCAATGTATAACTTAATATCTGATCATTTGATTTAGTTGATTTAATATTGTATTGCCATGGTCAGTTCTGGCTGACCACTTCCCTATATATATATAGATCTGCTGGTGTTATATTGAGTTCAACCAACGAGCACAGCAAGTCTACATGTTCGTATTGACTTTTCCAGAGTGTGAGCGATGGCACGCACGATCAATGCTCACCATCACATTATAACCTTAACAAACTGGAGACCTTGTAGACTTTATTATCCTCTCTATCTCTCTCTCTCTCTCTCTCTCTCACTCTCTCTTTCTCTCTCTCTCTCTCTCTCTCTTCTCTCTCTCATTATATCCCTTTTCTGTATGTCTCTCTTATTTCACTGACGCTCTCTTTCTCTATTTTGTGCTCTCAATCGCTCTCTGTCTCAATGTCTCTTTCTCTCTCTCTCTCTACCCCCTTCTCTCTACAACAGTTTTTCTATGTGGCTTTTTTTCAGCCGTTTCTCTTATTTTCACTGCCTGAATGTATTAGTAATTTTCTCAGAATTCAGGACTTTCAATGCATTAAATAATTGGAATGTTTTCAACCCAATTTTAACCCTGTTACCCTATTTCACCATTTCTTTTAGTTGGTTTTTTTTTATATAACTTGTGTTAAACTAAATGTAGCGTCAATAATACATTAGTCATTCTGCAATGTTACAATGCTCTTGTACTTTTTCTCACTCATTATTTAATTTCCATCAAGTATCCACTTCAACAATGTTTATAAGTACATTTCTGTAAAAGATAGAGTATTTTGTGGAAAATAATTCACTTATTAACCTTTTGCTTATATGTTGCAACTGTTTCCTATTGAAGTATCACAGAGAAACTTTCCAGACATTCTCTGCTTCGTTTTATCTCTACCCAATTACATTGGACAGTACACATATAAATAATTTAATGTTGCTTATTATCAATCTTATTATTTGTTTTGTCTGTCAATTTACATTACGCATTCTTTCAACGTGCAACCTGCTGTTAAAACTCAACAGTTTAGAATTAAATTTAACGTTTCCCGATATTGAGACAAACTCGTAAACGGAATGTTTTTAAATTTGGACAAAATGAAGAGTGTGGTTTTCATTTTAAAAAAATAGACAGACATTCTGTATAAGCTATATTTGTACATGAATCATCTGAACATCGTCTTCTGTTAACATTAGTTAGGTTGAGTGGGGGGGGGGGGAGATTTATTAGATGATAAGTGTCTTACTTGCCAATCACATATTTGTTATATATATATATATATATATGTGTGTGTGTTTATGTATGTATGTATATATATATATGTACATATATATATATATATTTAATATATATACACTGTATATACACGTTTTTGCTGGTTTACTTTTTGTTATTGCAAATCAAATGAAACATTTGGTTATTTGACTAAAATATTTTTACTTGTTCATTATTTGGCTTTTGAACTATTGGGCTGTTAAACCAAAGCATGTTTATCTAATGTGTTCCCGTTTAAGTCTTAAACCGAAGATACTAACGGTTAGATGACTAAGATGACGTCATGGGATCTTAGTTTTTGTTGTTTGTTTTATTTTGTTAAGGAATGGACCGACGAGAAATTGAAATGGAACGCCACAGATTACAGCAATATCACAGTACTGCGCATGCCCTGTGACTACCTGTGGTTACCTGATATAGTACTTTATAACAGGTGAGATTTATAACAGTTAAGATTGTACACCAGATATAGTACTTTATAACAGGTGAGATTTATAACTTTCGAGATTTACACCAGATATAGTACTTTATAACAGGTGAGATTTATAACTTTCGAGATTTACACCAGATATAGTACTTTATAACAGGTGAGATTTATAACTTTCGAGATTTACACCAGATATAGTACTTTATAACAGGTGAGATTTATAACTGGTGAGATTGTATACCAGATATGGTACAAACAGGTGAGATTGAATACCAAATATAGTACTGAAAAACAGGCGAGATTGTATACCAGATATAATAATTTAACTGTATAACTAGAGTCGTCCAGTTAAGAAAGTTTCACGCCTTATGAACTCGTAATTCAGTCACTAAGCAACAATCAAGTTCATTTCATGTATTATTTCTACCATTAGTCAGGGTTGTTAACAATACTCTTAAATTGTATCGTCAATACCGATACCAATACTTGATGAAAATAGTATCGCCAATACCAATACAAATACTCAAGTAAAAATGTATTGCCAAAATCGATACCGATACAATACCGATACTTTTGAGAACTTCAAAGTATTTTTATTTAAAATATAATGAGTACAAGTTTTTCAAAAAAAAAAGTGAAAACAATTAAATACAATGTCAAAGCACAAATTTAATGCTAATCACTAAAGTACTTGACGGATGGCCAAGTGGTGTAGATACTCGACTGTCGACTTCAGAGTTATGGGTTCGATCCTCGGTGAGAACAATGGGAATTTTTCCACAAGTTCATCCAGTTTTAAATAGGTACCCGACTTTAAGCTGGGGAAGTAAAGGCGGCTGGGAGTTGTGCTAACTACACTATCCCTTCATATGCCGAGGTTATAGAAACAGATGAATCCCCGATGGCCCGTCAGGGCTAAGGGAACTTTTCTTTACTATTTCACCATTTGGCAGCACGTAAGAAGACCATCATTTCAAAACAATCCTTGCTTAGCCTCCTAGAACGTAATGGCATAAAAAGACGCGCACCTAATGAAAACAGGCGCTCAACACAGCACTAGCCGATCAACTCATCAATATAGTTTCTTAATGCTTGGGTAGGGTGCTAATGACAGCATTTCTGATGAGTTATCTTCAAGATATCTGTCTACTTCAGCAGAACTTTACTATTAAGCCGGTTCTGCCGCCGTGCTGTAAAAATGCACAGCTGACTGTATTGAAGCTGCATCACCCTGTCGAGAAGCCCAAGTGGAGTGGAAACTTCACTCAGTGCACTGCAAGAACGCTTTAAGTTTCGTTCAACTTCAGGCTTTTGTTCCAAGTTGTCTTGGTGTTAATAGTGGTAGGGTTAATGGCTATCATTACAAGCAGTGATTGAATTTATGAAGATTACTTTTAAAACAATCTATTAAAATCGCTATTGTTGTTCTACAATTAGCTAATAGTGGCAACAGAAAAGTATTGGTATCGAGTATCGAAAATTTTT
This sequence comes from Bulinus truncatus, assembly GCA_021962125.1. Lineage (NCBI taxonomy): Eukaryota > Metazoa > Mollusca > Gastropoda > Planorbidae > Bulinus > Bulinus truncatus. The sequence continues at coordinate 386,043 of JAGDYQ010000092.1, forward strand.
CGTTTAAAATGTATCGGCGATACACAAATCAATACTTGATACAAAAAGGATCGGCAATACAGCAACCAATTCTGAAAAAGTATCGGCGATACTGTATTGGCCGATACCGATACTTCGATACTAACAACCCTGCCATTAGTTTTATTAAAATATTTTCAAATGTATCATTGTAATGTTTTAAACAAAAGATTGATGTAGTACATTTAGTTATTTTAATGTTTGTCTGTATCTCCAATTGAATAATTAGTTTAAGTTCCCTTAGCCCTAATGGGCCATCGGGACATATGAAGTGTTGAATTCATCTGTTTCTATAACTTCGGCATATGAAGGGATTGTGTGGTTAGCACAACGCCCAGCCGCCTTTATTTCCCTAATTTAAGTCAGGTACCCATTTAAAGCTGGGTGGATTTGTGAGACGACTTTGCACCAAATTTCACCGGGAAAAATTTCATGGACCTCACCGAGGATCGAACACAGGACCCAGATCGACAGTGGAGTATCTACACCACTCGGCCACCCGTCTGAATAATTAGTTTAAGAATGTAGTTTTTCATGAGTTTTTCTACAATTATTACACATCATTTTCACTTTTCTTTTGAAAAGAAAGTTCTAGAGTTTTAGCACATATACTTATATGTTGTTTTCTTTATGACCTCAACGCTCTGCTGTTTTGAATGTGTTATAACTTTTGTTTATTCTAATTAAATTATATTAGTAAATTCAAAGGGAAGACACACTACTTCCATTTATTTTTAACTCATTATCACATTGGAGCTCTGTTATAGTCAAATCAGAAAAGGTGTATTGCTGTATCTTTCTTTGCTGGTTGTTGATCTTTAGTGTATTAGAAATTCACGGGTGCATAAAAACGAAGAAATTGATAAAAATTGATTTTAAAAAATATCTAATCCCTATTTTCAGATTATTTTCTGGCGAATTAGTCATGAAGTTTTACTTAAGCTACTTAACAAATATATTCAAGTTCGACTCGCACGTGTTGTGAACGATCATTTCTGTGTTATATTTTATTATTTATTTTTGTTTGTATTTTTTGTTGTTGTTTATTGTGTGGTCGTCACCCCATTCCTCTGTCACCCAGTCGAAATTCCTTAAAATATGTTCTGCACTTGACTGTATAAGACATGAGATTGTTTGTACTGATGACATTACAGAAATGTAAAAAAAAGATGAAAGTGTGTGTAGTTATGGTTTAAAAGGGACAGGTTTTGCTGTACACACTAAAACAAAGACACAGGTTCTGCTGTACACACTAAAACAAAGACACAGGTTCTGCTGTACACACTAAAACAAAGACACGGGTTCTGCTGTACTCACTAAAACAAAGACAGCAATTGTAAATCTATTTCAGAGATCATGTGTGGTCACATGTATATTGATTACATTTCTAAACTTAAAAATTGCGTTTTCGTTTGTCCATAAAAAAAATTCCTAATTCTAGAATTTTTGTATGCATTTCAAAAAAATATATAAATATTGTTTTAGTGTTACTTGGTTTTGAAAATTATTTTTAGATACATAACATACTTGAACAGGAAAAAAAATTTTTTTGCCTATTTTTGTCATCTATTATTAAATAGATTATGTTAATTGATTGGAAAATGTGCAAATGAAAATGTCGGATATATTTGAGCCTAATATATATGCCCGAGCAAGTGAAAAAGGGAAGACCAAAAATAAATTTTAAAATCCAATAAAGGCTGCATTATGAATCAATAGTAATTTGGAAATTACAAATGCATAGACACCAGCAATAAAATTGCAAAACTTGTTAACAGAACTCCATACAAAACTTGTTGACAGAACTCCTTACAAAACTTGTTGACAGAACTCCATACAAAACTTGTTGACAGAACTCCATACAAAACTTGTTGACAGAACTCCATGCAAAACTTGTTGACAGAACTCCATACAAAACTTTAAAAAAAAAACTCCATACAAAACTTGTTGACAGAACTCCATACAAAACTTGTTGACAGAACTACATACAAAACTTGTTGACAGAACTACATACAAAACTTGTTGACAGAACTCCATACAAAACTTGTTGACAGAACTCCATACAAAACTTGTTGACAGAACTCCATACAAAACTTGTTGACAGAACTCCATACAAAACTTGTTGACAAAACTCCATACAAAACTTGTTGACAGAACTCCATACAAAACTTGTTAACAGAACGCCATATAAAAAGAACGAAAAAAAAAGGAAATATTTAAAAAGTCTTTCATTTAAAAAAAAAGCACAGATGTTGCAACCTATAACAACTTTTGATCAATATTACATTTTAAATGACAATGAGATTATGCGCTTTTTAAAACGTGATAAAAATAGATTTTTAGACATAAAATAGACTGCAGAGTAACACGCATGTACAGACGTTCTAAAAACATGAAAAAGATTTCTCTCATTGGTACAACGAAGTACAGAGAGTTCACAATTTACTCCGCCCATAAAATATTAACATCACAACATACAACTGATGACAATGTGTAACTCCCTGCTGAAGATGTTCCAACAATTTTGTTTTTTCTTGTCTTCTCCAAGATCCTTGCACGAAGTCTAGCTAATAAACTGATAAATTGAAACTCTAAAGGGATTTGTGTGGAGGGCGGAGGTGAATAGGAGTGAGGTGGTTAGAAAAATAACTCCAGTGAGTGAAAAATAAAAAAAATTATCGACCTGCAGGAATGTTATAGTTAAATTGATCTGCTGAATTGTTATAGTTTTGTCGATCATTGCAACATTGTTTACTTGAACTGTTGGAATGGTTTAGTTTATTTGAGTTGTTGAAATGTTATAGCTTATTTGAGCTGATGAAATGTTATAGCTTACTTAAGCTGTTGGAATGGTATAGCTTACTTGAGCAGTTGGAATGGTATAGCTTACTTAAGCTGTTGGAATGGTATAGCTTACTTAAGCTGTTGGAATGGCATAGTTTACTTGAGCTGTTGGAATGGTATAGTTTACTTGAGCTGTTGGAATGATATAGCTTACTTGAGCAGTTGGAATGGTATAGCTTACTTGAGCTGTTGGAATGGTATAGTTTACTTGAGCTGTTGGAATGGTATAGTTTACTTGAGCTGTTGGAATGGTATAGTTTACTTGAGCTGTTGAAATGGTATAAGTTTACTTGAGCAGTTGGAATGGTATAGCCTATTTGAGTTGTTGGAATGGAATATCCTAATTCATCTTCAGTAATGTAAAGGTTGTTTGATCTGCAGAAATAGCATGGTTCAGCTGTTCTAAGGGAATTTGATTGTTTAGTTGATCTGCGCTGTTGAGTTCATCAAGATTTAATTTAAATTATCCCTCTATTCGAAACCCTAATCATTAAAGTTTTATACGGTAATTGTTCATATCAAAGAAATAAAAAAATGGATTCATCCATTCTTGGGTCGGAATTTTTTAATTTTTTTAGAGTACATACACAAGATATGGAGGCAAAATATTAAATACTTGAATAGCCAATTCACTAGATTTTACTACATAAAAAACCTAAAAAGGGGAAAAAGTTGATAATTAATATAATCTAAATAAAAAGTGGTGATATTTTCACGAGCTACTTTTAATATAGCTTACAAACAGGATAAAGTTTTTAAGTGATAAAAGACTATCTCAAGATCTGGAGCACAGCAGGGCTCGATTTACCGCCGGGGATGCCGAGGGTATCCCCGGCACTGAGACCTGTCATCCCCGGCTCTGCTTTAGCTAATATATCCCAGCCGGGGATAAAATCATAGACATTTATCCCCGGCTATGCAGAACTTTTTTTCATCCCCGGCACTGGTTTTTTCTTAAATCGAGCACTGGAGCACAGTACACATAAACACGCACATAAAAGACTATCTATAGTTCTGGAGCACAGTACACATAAACACGCACATAAAAGACCATCTCAAGATATGGAGCACAGTAAACATCAAAGCGCAAAGGGGGTTCGAATGCCAAACCGCAATCCGATTCCAATATAAAATTCTCTAAAATAATGTGTTGTTATTTCAATGTGTTCCTGTTTTAGAACTATCTTATTAGGATTAAGGCTGTAGTATATTGTAAAAAAAATTTTCTTCCATTCTGTGTATGAAGTTGAATAAAGAAATCAACAATCAAAGATCCGCCTAGATCGGTCTCAGACAATATATTTCCATTAACTGAATCGTTAAAATCAAGTGAGACTCAGAGGCACCATTCTGGATTATCGTTTTACTGTAACGACCCCCTCTCCTGACAAACGTCTATTCAAATGTAAAATGATTTACAATCACGTATGAACAAGTTTCATGGAGTGGAAATATCAGAGCTGGGCAGACATCTTTTTAACACAGTCATAAAATAGTCAGGGGCCATCACCCCTGTTGAATTTGATTCGGCTGGGAGATCGAACGAGTCCATTAACTCTTACAATGCTAGATGTGTTCATCCAGTGACAGGGTAGCTGGTCAATCCGAGATGTCCATGACACTAATTATCGATTCTATCTTCTGGAGAGTTATTTAGCATGTCGTAAAGTAAACTTGGACTATTTGTATTGCAAGATATTAAGTCCAAAAGTGACTTTTTTTAACTGGACTGTACAGTGGAAACTTGGTTAGCGAATACCTTGGACCATGAAATCTTCAGTTAACAAAAAAAAAACTGGTTATAAAATTTGTCTTGAGTCATAAATTACTACTAATTTTTTGTTGAAAGATCCAAAACCAAGTAAATAAAATGTAAGACAACGTTTTGATATCTAACAATGCTGAGAAGAGTGTTAATAGGCCTACTCGACTATTTTTTTATGTTTTATAATAATTTTGTTTTTCCCATCGAGTAAGGTAGATCAAAGTAGACGGAACGTTGCTTTAATGTTGATTCAAAATACTGCACTAAGTATCCAGAATTCGAAGACTTCATTTTGAACAATCATCCGATCTTTGGTACAGTGACGGTGAACATTCAGCATCGAAACAAGTTACAATTGATAGTTTTCTGGTACCAAAAAGACAATGAGAATAACCCCATGACAAAGAGTTAGCCGGTGTTATAACCGGAAGGAGATGGAGTAGATGGTCGTGCGGTGTAAATCTCGCGACTGTCGTCCTGAAAATCCACAGTTCGTTCTCCGGTGAGAAACACGGGAATTTTTTTTTCAAACCTTGTAGAGATTTCCTTAAATGGCATATGGGATGCCTTAATGGCCATTGCTCTATTGACAATGGTGGCATGAAAGGAGAGAGATCAGTAAAAAAAAAAACATGCTATTAATTAGTGATTTATAGAACCTAAGAGATAAACAGATCATCATTTCAATGATGCTCTCCTTATGCCAATCAATGATGTAATTGTATAGACCAGATGACATCCTCTGTCCCTGTGATCACTAATGTGAGCTATTTAAAGTTTGTATACACGTTAATGGGTAAATCTGCAATGGCCCGGGGGGGGAGGTGGGGCATAGATAACTTGGGGATGAAATGAGTGACATGTTTATCTCTCGATCCTATAGACCACTGATGGCAGAGTTTTTGTAGTTGGCGTTTTATATCCTCACAATAGTTTAGTAGCTATGGAGGCACACCACTGAATGCATAGGTAGGTGACTGGAGTTGTCGGAATTTGAATACTAAAACTCAGATCCGACTCACGACTACCCACACATTACACGAGATTCATAAATTTGTATGATTCGATTCAAGTACTAGACTCGGTTCACGAACTGAATCACAAACGAATTCCATTCCAGTGCATTATTTGTTTTTCCTTTTGCGAATTAAAGGAAGTTTATTAAAATATATGTGATAGACATACATCATGACAGAAAATAACTGCACTAAAAGACAGGCAAAAGTTGTGACTGGGTGATTAAGTTGATTTATCGAAGCTGATTGATATTATTGATTGGCAGTGTCCTGCTGACTTAAATGGCTAACTAGTGTTGTTATCTAAATTAAATGTGGATCTTGTTACACTTAAAAAAATGAAGCAATTTTATGAATTAAGCATGTTATATTAATTATGTTATATTAATCATTTTATATTAATCATGTTATATTAATCATGTTATATTAATCATGCTATATTAATCATGTTATATTAATCATGTTATATTTACTTTCTGTCAAAACGCTGAGGTTGATTTTATTTCATTAAAGTGTAGACAACCATAACAAAGGCTACATGAAAAGTCTGGCTATGGTTCACAGCGATGGGACAGTGTTTTGGCCACCCATTGTACGCATGCGTAGTTCGTGTAAGATGGACATCACTTTCTTTCCATTCGACGACCAGCTGTGTGGACTCAATCTAGGATCCTGGGCATACGACGGTTTCCAGGTAGGGCGAGATGTATTAAGCTATAGCTACTTATAATCGATGATGTAGTTAGCTATAACCAGCTGTATGGATGTCGCTAGATGTACCTAGTTGTAAAGATGTAGCTAGTAAAATATATTATATACTTGTATAGATGTAGCTAGAGTAACAGATTTAGCTAGCTGTGTTGATAAATATAGGAGAACAGAGGTAGCTAGCTGTAGCTAGGTGTAGTTAAACAAAATATTCAGCTGTATAGATGTAACTAGACTACAGATGCAGCTAGCTGTATAGTTGGAGATAGAAAAACAAACAGATGTGCCTAACTGTATATAGATGTGGATAGACGTATAGATTAAGCTAGATAAATTTAACTAGATGGAAGGTGAAGCTAGACTTACTGATGTAGTTAGCTTTTTTTATAAATATAGCTATTTGGATAGATTTACTTAGACCAGATCATTGAGAGTCTATTATATTTCTATTTATAAGATAGACAATCAACTTAACTATCAAACGAATAATTTACAAAACGTTCAGGTGGAAAAAAATTACAGAACAATCTTGCTCATTATAACATAATGTTCATTCCGATGTATAATTACGTTAAGTCACGTGGTGTTGATAACGTTAGCTTGTATCTATGGGCTATTTTGTTTTAACGTTAGCTTGTAACTATGGGCTATATTATTTTTTTTAAGTTCCTTCCATTTCGGCCACTAATCTTTCCTCATTTCACATGACATGTTCAGCTTGGGCTATTTCCATTTTGACATCCGAGTATCCACCGCCTCGTCCACTCACTGTCCCCTAGAATCTGATTCTAATTACAGACCCAGAGCTTCGCGAGATCAATGGTCAAGAATCTTGTCTATAACGATGATGTCATTGGTGTCTCCTCGCTTGTTACGTGGCTTCAAGGCTACATTATTGTTACATTATGGCTACATTACGGCTACAATATGGACGCATTATGGGCTATTTAGAAAATGGTCTGAAGGTCTGAAGAGTAAATGGTTGATGTGCTTTTAGCGTTGGCTGTATTTTTGTTTTAATATTTAACAAGCATGAGGTGAATAGAAGCCAAATATCGGTTTTTCATATAGTAAAGAAAAACATACAAAGTATAAAGATTCCCAAAAACATACAAACTATAAAAACTCCCAGCAAGATTTAGTGAACGAAAGTAAATTACATTAAAAAAAAATTTCATTCAATGGGAGCCGCAAAAGCAGTGTGGCATGTGGCTCTTACAGCCACCTTTCATACAATTGGTGACTATATAATATCAGGTTAAGAGTTTCATAAGTTTTGTTATTATTACATGTATTATGATTTGAATTTATAATAGATCATTAAATAAGTTACATAATGTCATGAAAGAATGGGACACAATTCTACCAAAATGAACTTCTGTGACCTATAGAGTTATCTTCAGCAATTTTAAGAATAAACAGCCGAGCTGGAGAAAAGTGGGTCAACAATGTGCATAAGCTAATAAAAACATATAGACTAAATAAATGATTAGCTGTTGGAATATTTTCATAAAGACAAAAAAAGGCCAAACGAAATGTTTAACTTTGATTATAAATTGTGTCCAAATTTTGTTTTACACTTTTAAACATAATAGAAAATTAAATATATTTCTAAGCGCTACTTTTTCAGCCAACGTTTTGTTAACATAGTATTGAATCACACAGTACGTGTACCTACCATTGGCCTCACTTTTAAATTAATAGCCATTTACATTAGCCTGTTTCTACCACAATCTCCAAAAGATTTTTTTTTCAAGATGAGAGCCATCCTCAGTCCTGTAGCGTGAAAATTCTACAGCAGGGGCCAGGCATTCTATAGCAGGGGCCAGGCAATAGGGGGGGGGGGCAGGTAATACATTTTACTAAGTAGAGCAAATAAGCAGAGGGGGCCAGACAAAACGCAGGGGCAGGCCCCCCTGCCCCCACTCGCACGCTACGGGCCTGGCCATCCTAATAGCATATGAGTCCCCGGCAAGAACCATGTGTTGGGCCCCTAACGACAATCATCCAGAATAGTGTTTTGTTGAAGGTCTGTTAGAATGGGGCCACTGGGTAAGTGTGCATTGCTTGAGACGGACCTGGCTAATATGCAGCACTGTGTCATATTAACTGTATTGTTTATTTTCATTAATGTATATTGTTTGTATTGTTTAGGTTGATGTGACCAACAGGTCAGAAAACGTTGACCTGACCAACTACGTGGACAATGGAGAGTGGCAACTGCTGGGCACCAAAATAATAAGACGTGTCAAGAACTACACGTGTTGCCCTGAACCGTACATTGACGTCACGTTTTATATCATGGTAATAAATGTTGATGTTAATCTATTTGTGTATGTTTATTTTCACTGTGTATAGTTTTGTAATATTTGCCCATTGCATGCTGTACCGCCAATAGAAAACCCTGGCTGTGGTATATTTTTGTTTGTTTGCATTTGTAAGTTTCAATTTTAGTTTGTAATTGACTTTCTCTCCACATTGTATATACATTTGCAGGAAGTCAGTAGATGAGGTTTAGTCAAATATAAATGTAGTCAATACAACGTTTTATATTTAGTCTCCTATACAAACCTAATTTAATTTCAAGGAAGTTAAATTTAATGGAAATCCCATGTGAAATGAGAACTTCTCTGGTGTTTTATAACAAAGTTCTATTAGTTTCTGTTCATTCAATTCACGTTTGTGGTTAAGAAGTTGACTGAGTTTTCTGGAAACTTAAAGCATCCAAAGATATAGTCTTAGTGATCTACTTGACTTCAGTTATTGGTTCCATCACAATTCTTACCAAGCACTTTAATTGAATTCAATATAAGTTGAATAGAGAATGTCCACTTTATTGACTCCAATTACTGACTTTACTAAGCATTATCTACAGCCAGCTCAATGTCTGGTACAGAAAGATAGCTAAGCTTTATCTAGAGCCAGCTCAATGTCTGGTACAGAAAGATAACTAAGCTTTTTTTTCATTTAATGAGTCAAGTAATACCAATAGGGAACAAAAGAATTAATAGCAGAAAATTGACGGTATGGAGAACTACAGCATTCATTTTGCTCAGGCGTCTGTTACAAATTATTAAATCCTCAATAGTTTAAATGAACATAGTACACATTTCATATTTATATGGATCAGAATTAGTAAACAAAAACCAGATGTTGTTTTAATGGGTTGTTTATTAGTTTTTTTAATCAGATGTAGCCTAAATATTAATTAGATTCAGTCCTTTCTTTCGAATTATTTAGTCATACATGAATGAGATGTTTTGAACCACAGATTAGACATTATAATATACTAGTTGCAAGTACCCGGCTTTGCCCGGGTTTAAAATAAGGCTTTCTGTTTACCTTCTGTTTTCTCCCTACCCCCTCTCCCTTCCTCTCTCTCTCCCTCCCTCCCTCCCCCTCTCTCCCTTTCCCTCCTTCCCTTTCTCTCTCCGTCCCTCTCCCATCTTCCTCTCTCCCCTCTCCCCCTCCTTCTCTCCCCCATCCATCCTCCTCCCTCCTCCTTCCCTCTCTCTCCCTCCCTGCCCCCTCTTTCTCTGTATCTCTTCCTCCTATTTCTCCCATCCTCTCCCTCTCTCCTTTCCTCCCCTCTCTCCCTCTCTAATTCATCTTTTGTTATAATCAAGCCATCAATCTTTTTAAACATAATGAATGAGTATCCCTAACTTACCCTATGTCTATAACTGTTAATAGCACGTAAATCTCCAAAAATATTTACCATAAATCGAATACCATACAATATTGAAATTGTTTTTAGCACACTATCCATCCTACCAGTGTTGTATCTTCTACGTATTAACACTTGGGATAAAATCACTATCAATCCTGCCAGTGTTATATCTTCTACGTATTAACACTTTGGATAAAATCACTGCTCGGCCATTTACCAAGCGGATCAAGATAAAGGGAGGTAATCCATACCATCGATTTTTTTTTCTCCCCCACATGATGATAGTCGTAGTCCCGCATCAGTCTGAATGTTTAAATGATGGTTTGTTTAGTGGCGCAGTAACATCAAGCTTCTGTTTTTTTCAGACAACACAGCAATTTCTTAATGGCAGAAAGGGGAACGTAATCATACTAATACTGGGAAGTCAATACAGAATTGTCTACCGTAGGTCTTCAATTTTACTGGATGTTGAACAATAGGACGGACCTTCTATCGCATTATTTTTTTTCTCTAAAAGACCGTTGTTCATTTGATGTAATAGCATAGAGTTGGAATTAAAGAACCGTGAGATCGGTTTACTCCTGAACTGTATAGTATGGACAATAGACAGTGTAACAATTGCAGCCGTTTCATTAGATCTTACATCCGTTTCATTGGTTTTTACATTCCTTTTCATTGGCTTACATTCATGACATCAATAGAAATTAATAGTTATTGAAAAATGATGGGCTGCGAATTGAAACAGATGCATCCAAATGGTCATCGTAAAAGATGTATCCAAATGGCGCATTGTAACAGATGTATCCAAATGGCGCATTGTAACAGATGTATCCTAATGGCACATTGTAAAAGATGTATCCTAATGGTGCATTGTAAAAGATGTATCCTAATGGCACATTGTAAAAGATGTATCTAAAGAGTGCATTGTAAAAGAGATGTTATTATGCTTTGGAGGCTCTCAGTGATTTTTTGGGGGCTCTTTGCAAAGGCCAGTATCGTAAGTCTTATTGGTACCCAGCGTCCTTGGACTAACTGTACATCTGTCCTACACTGTAACATGACAACACTAAAGCATAGATCAGTTAGATGACTAATAACATTTTGCACAATGTTGTGAATTCGCTAACTATGTCGCAGACAAGGGTAAAGAATTATTTCGAGACAATGATGTAGAGCACTGTTTCTCAAACTTGTACGCTTCACTGCCCACTTTGATGACTATTTATTTTCGTTGCTTACTTTTAAAGAAAAATTACGAAAAACGATAGAATTTAAAAAAGTCTTAAATTTGATATCTAGATTTTTTAAATTATACTTTGTAGATTTTAGTGTGTAGCTTAGAGACAACTGGGTGGCCGGGCGGTAAAGAACGCTTCACTGACTACTGGAGATTCCCGGGTTCGATTCCCGGTGAGAACTAAGGGATTTATTCCAGGTTGTTGTAAAGTCCCCCCTCCCAAGTCTACCCAGATTTAAATACATTAGCTAGGGAAGTAAAGGCGGCTGGGCGTTGTGCTAGCTACACAATCCCGTTTGCCGCGGCTGCAGAAACAGGTCTGCCCCCGATGGTCTACTAGGCTAAGGTAACTTTACTATTGTAGACAAATAAAACTGTAATTAGGTGCATACAACAAGGATTCTCAATCGGTTCTTTTTAAATTTATTTTTTTTTTGTCGCGACCCACTTAAAATTTTTCCGATGCCCACCCGTGTGTCGACACCCACACTTAGAGAACCACGAAATCATCAGTGAATGTATTGTTAATGGCATAACAACTGATGATTGAAAAGCAATACTCAGCCCCCCCCCGCCACACACACACACACACCTATTTACCCAGTAATGAAATAATACTAACAATTAAAGATGCTACCGATACCATTCCAAAAATATCTATAGTATCTATACGTCATAAGTAATCCCTTGATAATGGCTATAACTGATATATATATATATAACTTATAGCATGCACTGACACGTGAATGAACGATATTATTTAATAATAAAATAAAAGTTTCCTGTCCTGTACAGATCATTTTTATTCAACTCATTTTTTTTTCTGTTGCAGATTCGCCGACGAGTGTTGTATTACTTCTTAAATGTCATAATTCCCTGCATGTTACTGTCCAGCTTATCTCTGACCGGATTCCTGCTCCCGCCAGACTCAGGCGAGAAGGTGACCCTTGGACTGACCGTGCTACTGGCCTTCTCAGTGTTTATGTTGCTGGTAGCAGAGAATATGCCACCGACCTCGGAGTACATCCCCTTGATAGGTTCGCACATCTCTTGAATAATTTATTTATGATGACCTCCCTTTAGTTGCTAATATAATGTTTAGTATAAAGCCATGCACTTGTGTTTTATGAAGAAAAAAAACTGTTGAAAAAACAATATGAATAAGTAATAAAGTTATTGGCCTTGTTAAATAACATTTAAAATGCGAGTTTAAAATTTAAGAAAAAAAAGTAAAGCTTCTTTTTTATTTGTATTTACTTGAAACGTTAAATATAATAATTAGCATGCTATTATGCAATATTTCTGATATAAATTATTAATTACTATTGTTTTATCATTGCGTAATGTTGCGAAAAAAAATTAAAATTCTTACCGATAAAAAAACTATCAAGTATATTCAGAGCCGTAGCTAGCTACTGAGGCGCCCTGTGCAAGTAACATTATTGGCGACCTCCTCCCAATCGGAAAAGTCCTAAATCATTCAAATATCTCTCTTGTAGCGCCCCTACCTAGTTCGTCGCCCTGTGTGGCCACACAACCCGCAGCACACTTCCTACCCTACTGGGTATATTTACACAGGGCTCGATTTACCGCCGGGGATGCAGGGGATATCCCCGGCACTGATACCTGTCATCCCCGCTCTGCTTTAGCTAATGTATCCCAGCCGGGGATGAAATCATAGACATTTATCCCCGGCTCTGCAGAAATCTTTTTTCATCCCCGGCACTGGTTTTTTCTTAAATCGAGCACTGTACTTACATAGACATCAGGTACTTTAGTCAGGGGCGGCCACACAGAAACTGCAGAACGGCCCCTGAGCTACTAAGCTAACTTTGATTGATGGTTATTGAGACCCACGTGTGGAAACAGTTTTGGAGGGCTCCATCTCAAAGATTATTTTACAAACATAATATTCTATGTCAATTCAAAAACTGAAAACTTCCAAAATTAGCTGGGGGCATGACTTAATACTGCATCCATGGGCCCATCAGTACTCCCACCAGGGACATAGGGCTACAAATTGATCGCCAATTTAAATCGAATTCGATCAGCTATTTATACCGGCACAACATTTAACTAATTAAAATATCTCTTTGATTTTTTTTCTTGTGTACGTAATCAATGTAATTCATGATTCACTCTTATATAAAATGTTTCTTCATGATTCACTCTTGTATAAAATGTTTGTCCATGATTCACTCTTGTATAGAAAGTTTGTTCATCATTCACTCTTGTATCGAAAGTTTGTTCATGATTCACTCTTGTACCGAAAGTTTGTTCATGATTCACTCTTGTATCAAGTGTTTGTTCATGATTCACTCTTGTATCTAAAGTTTGTTTACCCTCCCTTCCCCCCAGGTATCTATCTGACTGTCATCATGGCAATGTCAGCACTGTCAGTGGCTCTATCAGTGTTTGTCCTCAACTGCCACCATCGAGGCACCAACATGAGACGACCGCCGCGGCTGGTCAGGAAGATAGCCGTGGTGCTGGCCAAGTGTTTCTGCATGAGAATCATCCACATCAACTGCGCCAACGTCAACAACAACAACAGCCGACAGCACTTCTCTGACGACCCGTTCGAGCCTCACTCGTCCAAGAACTCCAACCTGCAGAGAATCTCCGGGCACGCCAAAAAGGTGAACCACTTTGTGCAGGCGCCGGGCACCTCCATACATCAGGGGGAGCAGCCCACAAGTTTCGTGAACTCGCTGAACTCTGACTGCAACTTTTCTTTAGACGGCAGTACACTGAGCCAGCCAGTTACCGGCGGTAAAAAACCACGAGAGAGCAAACGAAGTTTGATGGAGGCTCAGATATTGCACTATCTGAAGGCCGTGTTGGAGGCCTATGACAAGAGCCACGGGGAGAGAACTGCCGTTCTTGAATGGCAGGAAGTGGCCAGAGTGTTGGACAAACTCTTCTTCTGGATATTTGTCGTGATAACGTCACTAACAACCATCTTTTTATTGCTGCTGAGTCCCATTACAAAACACGTTCAGTTTCCTAGTGAGACAAGTGTTTAAACAGTTATAACATTTGATTAAAACTTCTAAAGCCCGGACTGTAGACTTTTGTGGCCCATAAGCAAATGCCATCACACGTGTTATTATGACCTGCCTTTGTTGACGTCGTCGTTTTACCTGGGAAACAATTGTGTAACCTGTCTGGAAATCATTATCCTTGAGACATTCAGCCATGTGATATGTCGGAAATCGTTTTCCGGGAAACCTTTGGCTGTTTTCAATGATATTAAATATTAAACCAACGTGTGTTGTGTGTTCATCTAATGTGTAAGACTGAAAACGTTTACCCAGTGTGTTAGAGGAAACATATTGAAGTAATTCTCATCTCAGATCCAACATTTGACACACAATGGAGTAACCTTCAAAGGATACAATTTCTGAATGCTCACTGTACTTTTTGAATAAATTAAAGATTCAATCAAACTATCACAGGAATCAGGAAATATTTGTAGCAGTACTGATCAGTGATAGTTGGCAGATTATTTTTTTTGTATGTAACATCACCTGTGGTAATGTAATACAGGTAATGTAATACCACTCAAATTATTTTAAAATTTTAAATTTTCTTCTTGAACTATTGCTTTGTATGCTAAAATAAATCTTTGTATTTTATTAAAGCATGAATTATAAAACATGTACTGAGCAGATTTTGATCAAAAAGAATGTTATTTAACGCTGAAAATCATGGTCATATATATTTATTTGCATAGCAGTTTCAATAGATTTTTTCAATTAAATCAAAGTCTTTAAGCAACAAATATACATAAATCACTTTAAGTTACAAACAAATGTATACAGCAGTCCTGAGTAAACACAAATGAAACAAATATCATTAATTCTAAATAAAACAAAACAGCGCATATAAAAATCAATAGAAAAGCATAAGACTTAAAAACTACTGAAAACTGTTGAAATATATTACCCAAGTAAATGTATAGTGATTTAAGAACATTTGTTAGTAGTTATCAATTTCATCTTTGTAATTCATCATTGTTTAAACATTGTTTTTATACTGCTTTATATCAATCAATAAAATACTGACTCGGAATGCAAGAATAAAATTTTATTGTTGACATGACAAGACATAAAAAAAAAAGTTTTAAATTGCTACAGTTCTCGTTTAATATTTCATGCTAAGGGAAAAAAATCATTTTTAGCAACTTTAACGTAGCTATGAACAAAGAGCTCTACTGAATTCACAGGATAATCAATTCAACTAACTTATGATAAGTGACGAAAAAAATGTCTCAGGTCATGTATATATAAAAAAGAATCTCTTATAAAAATTAAAGAAAAAAACGCAATTCAAAAATAATGTCACAGTAATTCAGGAATAACAAAATTATGGAACTCTAGTGGAATACTGTATAGACATATAAAAAATGTCAAGATACTCTCACTCCGAAAAATGAAACTAGAAATAAATCTGAAACAATGTAAGGAATAAAATGAAACCAGAATGTTAAGTTTCCTATCAGAACTATTTTGTTTATAAAGTACAAGCATAAGCACTGCTGACTGTCTGATTTATGTGAGTCAAACTTTGAGTCACTGGAAGCTCCAAGTTTATTATTCCAAAACCTTGGCCATTTTTAACTTCTGATGCAGATAATGCTGAGACTTTCAAGCCATCATTCTGGGCAGCGCCTGCAGCAAAGATTCATGTCATGCATAAACAACTATTTCAAAATAAATTTTAAGCATTAAGAAAAATAGTTTTAGAGTCCCATATTGCTTAGAGATCATTCTATGGTTGATGGGATACTTAAGCCAAAAAATAAATTTTAAATCAGTTAAAATGATTCCCTGTTAGGAGCATTCAAATATCTATACATGTATAAATAATTTCCGTCCCGTCTACTTTAGATAAAAAAAAATAATACTGTTTCCTGTTGAAATAGTAATAGCTTCTTGACTGCGTCTTCATTCGATAAATGTTTTTAAAAAATCTAGTTTTAAACGTGTGTGAACTAATGTCCAAATGGAGTAAAGTGCTTCACTGTCAACCTGAGAATCTCTGGGTCAATCCTCTGTGAGAACCATAGGACATTTTTCCAGGTGAAATTAGGTATTGTCCCCAAAGTCCACCCCCAGCTTTAAATAGGTACCTGACATTAGTTAGGGAAGAAAAGGCGACGGAGCGTTGTGCAAACCACATAATCCCTTTATATACAGTGGTTAAAGAGATAGATGAGTTCTACACTTCATCTGCCCTGATAGCCTACAAGTCTAAGGGACTTTCTTTCCTTTTTTTTTTTACAGTTTTAAATAATTTCTATGCTTTTAAATAAGAGACATAAGAATAAAAAGTAATAAAATATTACAATTTAAATTTTATTTATTTTTTACAATAGATTCTGCTTTCAGTGTAGGTTCAAAATAATCTAGAAATTTTTAGATAAATTTAAGAACATCATTTAGGAGTATGCCCTAAAATGGCCAAACATTTAGGAAGAAGCATGAAAATCTGGTTTCAAGAGTTTGAATCCCATTCATGGTAACTAATAAGTTTCTCAATTTCGTTCATAACATAAAACAAATAGATCCAAATTATTACAATGACCTTTTCATAGGCTAATGTCATCTCTCTGGGGGGAGAAACTTTCAAAATAGTCTGTTACATTTAGAGTTGGTAGTAGTTGAATTCAATTTTATTGTAACATTTTTAAATAACCTGATACATGCAGTTGTCTTTAAAAAGCCAATGAGGGGAGGGGGGGATCCTGAATTTTGAGACACACTGCCATAATGAGTGGGGAGGATGAAGTTTTGAGACACACAGCCATAATGAGTGGGGAGGATGAAGTTTTGAGACACACTGCCATAATGAGTGGGGAGGATGAAGTTTTGAGACACACTGCCATAATGAGTGGGGAGGAGGAACTTTTGAGACACACTGCCATAATGAGTGGGGAGGATGAAGTTTTGAGACACACAGCCATAATGAGTGGGGAGGATGAAGTTTTGAGACACACTGCCATAATGAGTGGGGAGGATGAAGTTTTGAGACACACTGCCATAATGAGTGGGGAGGATGAAGTTTTGAGACACACTGCCATAATGAGGGGGGATCCTGAAGTTTTGAGACACACTGCCATAATGAGTGGGGAGGATGAAGTTTTGAGACACACTGCCATAATGAGTGGGGAGGAGGAACTTTTGAGACACACTGCCATAATGAGTGGGGAGGATGAAGTTTTGAGACACACTGCCATAATGAGTGGGGAGGATGAAGTTTTGAGACACACTGCCATAATGAGTGGGGAGGATGAAGTTTTGAGACACACTGCCATAATGAGTGGGGAGGATGAAGTTTTGAGACACACTGCCATAATGAGTGGGGAGGATGAAGTTTTGAGACACACTGCCATAATGAGTGGGGAGGATGAAGTTTTGAGACACACTGCCATAATGAGTGGGGAGGATGAAGTTTTGAGACACACTGCCATAATGAGTGGGGAGGATGAAGTTTTGAGACACACTGCCATAATGAGTGGGGAGGATGAAGTTTTGAGACACACTGCCATAATGAGGGGGGATCTTGAAGTTTTGAGACACACTGCCATAATGAGTGGGGAGGATGAAGTTTTGAGACACACTGCCATAATGAGTGGGGAGGATGAAGTTTTGAGACACACTGCCATAATGAGTGGGGAGGATGAAGTTTTGAGACACACTGCCATAATGAGTGGGGAGGATGAAGTTTTGAGACACACTGCCATAATGAGGGGGGATCTTGAAGTTTTGAGACACACTGCCATAATGAGTGGGGAGGATGAAGTTTTGAGACACACTGCCATAATGAGTGGGGAGGATGAAGTTTTGAGACACACTGCCATAATGAGTGGGGAGGATGAAGTTTTGAGACACACTGCCATAATGAGTGGGGAGGATGAAGTTTTGAGACACACTGCCATAATGAGTGGGGAGGAGGAACTTTTGAGACACACTGCCATAATGAGTGGGGAGGAGGAACTTTTGAGCATTTCTGCCTTACTTTTTTGAATGTCTTTATGTTCCTAATGTGTACTCACTCAGAATGTCAGCTAATGACACTGGTTTGTCCACCCTGTACACAACTGTTTCTCCATGAAGAATGGCTGGAACTTTAAAAGCATTTCCTTGTACTGAGGTTAATAGTGTGTTTTCACCAGCTACTGTGCCACAGATTTCTAAAACTTCACCTCCAGCACTTTGAAACTCTACTGTTATACCACATTTATTATCTGTTTTACTTTTAAATGTCGATGTGGTCTAGAATAGAAAAGTTAAAAAGAAAAAGAAGGAACTAAAATCATTGCAGCTCACACTAGATTTAGCTTAAATTTTATTATTAAAGCACCAAAAAAAAAAACAATTAGTGATATTCTATTGTTAAATTACTGTGCTAAAAAAAGTGTATTCCACCTATAAAAATAACTAAAAAAGAAGCAAATGCACTGATATACTTAAAAAGCAAGTAAAAATGTGGCAAATGCACAGGTTTAAAAAAAAAGCAGACAAGATACAGCACAGCATGCAAGGTAAAAATGCATCAATGCAGTAAGTCTTGATATTCACCAGAAGTTTAATTTAATTTAGTACACAAAAATGGTATGAATGTTTGCTATTAAATTTGTAAATTAATTCTCTAGGTATAAATTTCATATAAAGTATTCGCATAGTTGACTCACAACAATCCCAGCTTGCTTGGCCAATACAGGTGCATTGATCAGGTTCAGAGTAATGGATGCTCCTTCAATGGGTTCCCCACCTTCTGCTGGCTAAAAATTAGGGGGAGTACCACCAAATTACTTCTGGTTTAGATGTTTTGCATATAGAGTAACCACACTTTTGGTTTCATTAGTTATTTATTCTACAAGACTCACTATAAAGCAAACTATTAAATGTCATTAAACACACAATAAAAACATGCAAAAAAACAAAATTGGTATATTTCATACTTTAACATTATACAGTCAAAACTTGGTTTACAAGTAATTTAATTAACAAATGACTAATTCCTCACTTCAAATGAAATTAAGGAGTTGGGTAAAAATTTAAGAAACATCTTTTGATTAAGACATAGCAATACAAATGATGAATTTGCTTAGCAACATGACATGTCATATCTTAGAGAAATCCTTACAAAGATGGCAGAAGCAAGTGTCACCGGATCAGTTCCTTGTCATTGCCATACAAAAAGAAAAAGATTATGGTAAGCAGTGATAGCAGTGATTCCAATAGTAACAGCGAAAGATGCCTTACACAATGATTAAAGTCTATTACTTGATAATGAATTTAAAAATATAAAAATGTTTTCATTTGTATCTTTTTTCAGGGGGTTTGTTTGGAATCATTCATACAAATTTCTATTAATTCTAATAGGGAACAAAGCTTTGATACAAAAGTGCTTTGGATTATGAGCACTTTACTGGATCGATTTATGTTGAAAAACTGAAGTTTACCTGTAGTCTTTAATATCAGACAGATACAATGGCAATGCCATTACTAAATACCCACACACAAAATTCAGTTTTATGTACAATGTTTTCCACTGTGTATTCATATCAATGATAAAGTTGGTTGGTTGTTTGCATGTTTAATAATTTTACCTTCTTATTTACATCTGAATATGATTTTAAAACACCTAACTTCACAGTATTATCAAACATTATTACTTTTTTTCAAATATATTCTTTATCATCTAAATCCGATGTTTAATGATAGGTTTTATATTTAGTGACTCATTGCAACTAATGAAACACACAGATAAAAAATATTACATTTCTACTAATATTATAATTATTAATAATTATTACTAGAATGTTATATTTCATTGAAGCTAATAGACTTAATGGTTTAAATAAAAAAAAGCAAAATGGAAAAAAGCGAGATTTTGAAAAACTTATACAGTATATTTATGTGAAGAGGTATTACAATGGATCTTATAGGTTAAAAATACACATTTTCCATTGTCATAAGCAATGCTATATTTGACCAAAAAAAAAAAAGTAAATACTGTATATTGTTACAATCAATTTTTTATAAATAAATAAATAGAGGCCAGATTTCTACTAACAATTCTGCATCATGGTTTCACTTTAACATGAAGCATGTGTCCTGATGAGCATTAAAGGGAACTTTATAAATAACAGTTATTATTAAATATGTGTAATCGATGCATATTTTGATTGAACACAGGATTTAACCATTCTCTAAATTAGTTCAAATGAACAAAGGGAAAGGTTAAGATTAATCCTTTTTTTTATTTTTTTTTTTTAAGAAATTTTAGACTTATATTTTCTGCATTTTTTCTTCTGTGAATATATCAAATATAAAGATACTAGCCAAAAATCCTGCTAAAGAAAACAACTTTAATGGCTTAAAAGAGTGAAAGTATTTAAGAAAGTAATCTGAATGTTACGGATATTCCTGCATACAACATTTTTTGGTCAAAATTGATGTTTTAAAGCTACTCCCAAAACTTTAAATTAAAAACAATTCTTCAAAACAAAAAACTATTACTTCAAAGCCTACACCATTTATTTTCTCAGATGGGAATGATATTTATGAGATTAATAGTTCAAGCAAAAGTGAATAACATACAAGGGTAAACTAGGATTTCTCCACGAGTATTTAGCGGAAGCTTCACAAAAAACCACAACATAGCTATTAAGCAATGTAAACAAACAACTAGTTTCAGATATAACCATGAAATATGTAACACAGAGAATGGAAGAGGTAGCCACAGTTATTTAAAAAAGGTTATCTGCTCAATCCATATGTTAATAAAGGTAGTTTAAGGATAAAGGACAAAAAGTATAATCTAAAGATTAAAATACCTCCATAATAACTATATTAATTGTAATGAATGAATAATACGTTTGATCAGAAAGACTACTTGAAGAATGCTAAGAAAGTCTGACATAATAATAAACCACACTTTCCGTATTCAAAAGCATGCATTCATCAACCACTCATAAGGACCATAAATAGAAATGCTTAAAATGTGAATATATGGCAACCGTTATGGGTAGAATTTCAATAATGAAACTGTTGAAATTTTGTAAGTAGGCTATAAGGAATGAGCCTGCCAATTTTCAGCACTCTATCTAGACAGGAAGTTGGAGAATTAGTGATAAGTCAGTGAGTGAGGGTTTTGTCTTATTTTGTATATATATATCAAACTAAGGCTTCTGGTTCCCCTAATGTACTAAATTAAACTAACAAAAATACTAGTACCATGTCAGTCCCTCTGTCTCTACTAACTGCTTTAATCAAACGTAGTCTGTGGCTGAGTGGCTTACTGATAAGATAATTCGCAGCTAATAGCACCAGATGTGACAATTATATTTCCCATCTTGCAATCCTCTCACGGTAGACATAGGCCCATTATAAATTCTAAGACAATAAAGACCAAATGTTAGAGCCACACATGGCTCTTTTTTTATCAGTTCAGGGCGGCTTCCTCAGAATCAGTTACTTCTGTTAATTCTTTACTTAATCTTGTTTAAGTAACTGTGTTGGAGCTTTTTATATGGTTTTCTAATATTTTTAAAACTGGGGTGCAGATTTCATTGACATCAAGTGTGGCCAACCCAAGCCTGAGCTATTGTGAGAATGTAGAAAAGATGACGATGAACTATGCCAAAAAAGTTAGGGTTTTGATAAAGGAGACAGAGATAACATTACACGGCGCTAACAGCTAAGTTATAATTTATTAAGATCAGCTGAAACAATTATTTTTCTATAGAATCACAAAGACAGTAGAATATTGCTCAGGTTCAATTGACATGTGAAAATAATCCAGATAGCAACACTTAAATGAGAAACTAGCATGCCCTTTATCCACAGTTGACAATGATGGTCAAGTCTACATTGTATTATCTGTACAATGTACAGTGTACATGTATTACAATGTCACTTACATTTACTCAAAACTAGAATCCAACAGATACATGTGACACATGTATTTAAATCATGCATAGACACAAAATGAAATGATTCATAATAAATATTGATAAACTTAGACCAACTTTTCCCACAAAGCAAGATATTACATTTCTCTTATTATATTTCTTGAACTTTTAATGGATATGTATTTATTATACAGTTTTATTTTTATACAAGTACTTTGTTAACAAGGTAACACTTCCATTTTTTAGAAATAGAATTGTGAGCCCTGTTTATAAATTTATTTCAGTTATACACAATGAAATCCAAAATCATGATCTTCGATTGTGACATAGACAATTAGGAGAAGCTAAATCTATTTATTTTTTTCTACAGAAGTGTTACTAAAAATACAAAAGTAGGCACTTAGCAGACTTAAGTTTTTTATATGTACTATTTCTTAACTTTTCCAATAAATTGTTATTTCATTCCATTAAATTAATAGCTATTTCAAAAAATAATAAATATTGAAATGTACTAACACAATAATTGTATAGATATATGCGATAGGTATGTGAAATAAAAATTCAATAAATAAAAAACAAGGCATGACTAAATCAACAAGGTATATTAAAAGTGTACAATATAAAAAAGCTGCTTATGAAAATCTTACTTTTATTCCAGATTGCTTGGTGTAAACTGGTGCATTAATTAAGTTTAGATTTTTAGGTAAGATATCTCCATTTTCAGCGGAAGATGTATTTAAATAGCCAACCATAACAGAAGACACCAGTGAAACTCCTGCAAATTCCAGTGACTTTTCTAACAAAAGACAATTATTATATTTTTAAAAACACACTGAACTTTTTGGATATATTATTTTAAGAAACATAAAAAGCGTGATGCAAACTTACCATAAATTAAAACTTCTACATTGTTAACAGATAATGTTTTGGTAAGATGGCTACCAACAGTGCCTAATCTTTCTCCTAGTAAAATCCATTGTTGTAGAGCTGGATTCAGAGACTGTGTTAAAGCTGATGCGTTGACCTGTAAAAAAAAATGGTTTTTCAAGTCATGGATTCAATGTATTCTTGAAATTTAGTAAAGCTTCATTTAAAACTGAAAAAATATAGTATAACTGTTTGTAATGTACAGGGCAAGTTAATAAATCAAATAGAAAATTTCTTAAACCCAGTGATAAAAAATTAAATAAAATACTAAGATGCCAGCATGCCTCTATTGTTCACTTTCACCATGTTGATGAAATAAGTGAACAGGGTAGAAGGAATGGGTTTAAACATTTAACCTGAAATATCAAATACATCACAGCTTGATTTTCTAATTGCTGATGACTTGTATCTCTAGTTTTAGGATATTTTTTTTCCCTATTTTTTTCTTTTTATTGCTCCAACAGATCAAACTAAGTTATTATCCTTTAACAATAGTGAATGTAAAATGATGTAATTGAGGGCAGAAATGTACAGGTTTATTTGTCACTTGAGTAAAACAGTTACTTTCAATTTTAAATTACAACAGAAAACTTTGTATTTTTTTTAAATGCATTTATAGAAAAGAAGGCTCATCTTTCAGTGATCTGCATATCTGAAAAAAAAAAGTGATAACTGTAGCAGAAAAAAAAAAAAATTAAACTTACTGCCCCAACAAGTCCCTTTCCTTGGGCTAAGTCAACAAACTGTTGGGCAATCTCTTCTGCAACCCTGACCTGAGCTTCAATAGTGCTGGCGCCAAGATGTGGTGTGGCTATAACATTAGGATGTTTGGCAAGGGTATAGTCTTTTGGAGGCTCCTAATTTGGATAAAATAATAATAAAATGTTATATTTAATAGCACACAGACAGTTAAATAGGTTTTCTTAAGCTTATTTTTATGTGGTTGAAAGTTTAGTAAATCACTTAATGAACCAGAGATTTTAAATACTATACCTGTGGCAAAGCCAAATAAAACTTTTAAGGTCCACAAAATTAAAGATTTAACAAATAAGGTATTTACTTCAA
The DNA here is from genome assembly GCA_021962125.1 of Bulinus truncatus. Classification (NCBI taxonomy): domain Eukaryota; kingdom Metazoa; phylum Mollusca; class Gastropoda; family Planorbidae; genus Bulinus; species Bulinus truncatus. The sequence goes on from JAGDYQ010000092.1 coordinate 410,220, forward strand.
TAAACACATCTAAGCCAGCTCCTCCACATTGGCCTGACTGTAATGCTCGTAATAAAGCTTCTTCATCAATGATACCACCCCTAGCGCAGTTTACAACACGAACTCCTTTCTTGCACTTTCCAAATACTGCATCATTGATAAGATCTGAATGAAAAGAAGAATGGAGATTATTTATAATAAGAAATAAAACCAAACAGCAATAAGGAAAATGCATACCTTTTCTTAATCTTATGGGGAAAAAAAAATTGGGAATTAATACTATTCAACAGTAAGTTGTAGAATTTAACATCTGAACAACCCATGTCTAATATTTTATAAATTTTTTTTCTTCTTTAAAAACCTACTTTTAGTCTGAGGAATAAGTGGGGTATGAACAGTGATGTAATCTGCTAATGGCCAAATTTTCTCTAAAGCCATCCACTCAGTATTGAATGTTGCACTTTCAGCACCACTGATGATTGGATCAAACCCTATTGTCTAATGATTAAAAAAAGTCAAATTTTAAGCAATGATGTATTGAGTTTAAAAATATTCAGTGTCATGATAAAACATGCTTGAGAATGAAACATATTTCAAAAGTCATTTTAAAATATTAAAGAAAAAATAATGATACTAATACCTCCTAGTCCAAACTTATCCAATCCTTTAAATTACCAATAAATTGAGTTTGAATTAATGTTTCTTTAAATTGAGCATTGATAGAAAATGTTAATCTATTCTTGGGGCTAAAAACTCTGTATTTTTTAAATTGATTAAGCCTGAAATGTACTTGTTTTAATGTTGCTAAGATTTTCACATACCACCGTGCTATAAAGTAGGATTTTATTATAAGGTTTTAAGGACATCACAAACATGGTAGGGCTATGATTAAGGCCTCAACATAGAAAGAGGGATATTATATTCTCCCAGTTTAAAATATTTGCAAAGTTGTCTGCTTTGCCTTGCTGTTTCTTTTAGCAGTGTTTTGTAACAGGCAATAAGTTTATTTTTTTAGAAACTTTAGCACTGCTTTCTTCATCGAGGTCATTGTTCATTCCCTACTCAAATAAGAAAGCACATTCAACAAATTCTTCGCAGTTATTACACAACAGGCTTTATTAAGTGCTCATTCTTATTCTAACTGGATCAGTTCTTCATTTGAAAGAGGTTCTCTGTCAGCATCTCAAAGTTTTTGGGCATTCTGGCGAGATTTTTGTCGAAACATTGTTGGTCGCTATTGGCTGAGTAACGAAACATCGTGGGTCATAGCTCAACAAAGTGCCAAATAAATTATAAAGGCCTTTATGGCAAAATTACTATTGCAGCCGTATAGCAAGGGTTGGGTGTATATAGAGTTTAAGAAGGTGTCAAACTTATGGGAATAAAAAAATTTTAGTTTTAAATATGCTTTGGTAATTAATATACCATATAACAGAAAAAAAATTATAGAGCTAATGATAATCTAAGTGTAATAAAGAATGTACAATATTTACCTTCATTCCAAATGACTGCATTCTCAATGCCACTTCTTTGCCTATTCGTCCAAGTCCAATAATAGCCAATGTCTTTCCATAAAGCTCAGTTCCCATAAATTTCTTTCTGTCCCATTTACCATCTTTCATGGACTTTGAAGCCTCACCCAGGTTTCTAGTGATTACAAATTTAATGGTATTAAATACAGAACTTAAAACTAAAGGACAACCACTATATTTTTTTTTCTTTCAAATACCTGGTTAAAGCTATTATAAGAGTGCATGTATGTTCAGCAGCACTTAATGTGTTTCCTCCAGGTGTGCTGCAAAAAAAAATAAAAAAACATTAATAACCTATGATCAAAATTTTCTTAAGCTATGTTCTTATCAACAAAGATTAATGATATACTAGCACTTTCACCACCATATTTTTTTTTTGCAGATTTATCTAAATTTTTTTGGCTTGTTTACCTTATTTAAAGCCTCAAAATATTAACATTTTTTTATATCTTCCTACAAACTGATCCAAATTTTTGTATATCAAACAAAAGAGATTTAAGTACTGTTAGATGATTGGTAGTGAAAAAAATAGGGATATTTTTATAAAAGCATAAGTTTCCTAATTTTTTAAAAAAACCTCTTGAAAAATCTTCATTTCTCAATATCAAAGTATGTTTTTCGTTTTCTGTAATTTTAATTCTGTTATTTTTAATATATAGACCTAGATTGAAAAAAGGAATTTTCAAACATTTTTTTGTGTGTTTTTAATTCCCTTCTTTACACGGAAAAGTGTCTTAAAGGAAATACGTAAATCACACAGGACTGAACAAAATAGTTTAACATACTTCATTACAATGATCCCTCTTTTAGTAGCAGCATCTGTGTCAATGTTGTCGACACCAGTACCAGCACGGCCAATAATCTTGAGATTAATCCCAGCATTGATTACCTCAGATGTCACTTTAGTTGCAGACCGGACAATTAAGCCATCATAGTTCTAGCAATAACAAATGATTTAAAAATTTATAGTTATGGAATTTTAACTTAAAATTTAGTTTTCAAAGATATATCATTATATATCAATATGTACTACCATCTCCTAGGATAGTGAAAATGGACATGATTCTAATGCAGAAAAAAAGCTATTTCTATCACTGATTTCTTCTACTGGCCAAACAGATTCTTTTAGTGAAATTTGTCCAGCTATGTTAATATAGCTTTTTATGTGTCATTACCAACACCTCAAAATTTTAGTCACTATATGAACTATATCATACAAGGGTGTCAGACCAATATCCTAAAGTCATGTAGGCACCTCACGCTCAAGAGACATACTCAGATGACTGGCACAATGCCCATGCTTCCCTAAGTTATCTATTATAAGCCAGGTGGAATGGGGAGTAGACAGCTGAGACAGAAAAAACCTGGTCTCTCAGCGCCTACACCAAATGACCAACCATCACCCCATTTTAAATTAACTTTGCTAATTTTTAGTTTTTGTTATACATGACTTAAGACAACTTGATTGACTTACAAAGTGATCAAGTGAAGCTAAAATATACAACAACTACATAAATAACATAGGCCTAAGTATTGAGATGGTCTATTCTTAATTATTAAAAAAAAATTATCTTAAGTATTAATTTTAAAAATTAATGTTAATTGAGCTCTTTCTATTCACGCATGCCAGTATTTAGGTCTTTTTCCCCAGCCTGAGGTGCCTCACTAAAAGGATTATAGAAGAAATACATCTAAAGGAGTAGAGTTATGTCAGTTATGACAAACATATTTGACTATATTGATGCACCACAATGACCCAGATTCACAATAAGTCTTCCATAAATTCAATACTTCATTCAATCTCAAATTAAGACCAAAGTTTCTGACTTTTTTCAAGAAAGAATTAAAAATTTTACTACATAATTTAGTGACTAATAGACATATTAGTCATCAACAGTATAAACTGTACTCTGTAGAGTGTAGTCACAGTTTCTCAACACAACAGTGACCAAGTTAGTTTAAACACCATATTTTAACATAAATAGTGATTTAAAACTTTTAGCCTAACTTTTAACAGTTTATGACGATGTAGTTTACACTTTAAAGCACAATTATTTTTCTTAATACCGAAATATGTTTTATTGATTATGATGCATTGGTAATTAAATTTAAGTACACAATCGTGGGTTAATTTAAATGCATTCAAAATTGCGTACGTGACAAACTCTTATCGTCTTGCACAACGGCGTCTGCTATACTATATTTTCTATATTCATGCATGCAAAGAATATTTCTTTTTGTTTGTTTTTTTAAGAATTCAATATCATACCACTATTTCTTTCACCAATTCTTCCTTTGATAGATTAGTATTCTTAACAACCTCTACACCATTTATGCGAAGTATATCCAAACATATTTCATCGATTTCATCACTAATCAAGACTTTTCTAAGTTGGATTGTCATGTTTAGGATTTTCACTAACAATGCTAGGAACACCGGCGTAAACGCAAATAACCCACTTAATATGTTGCTAGTTTTCTTATTGAATATTGGGCGGAAGAGTACGTTTTTCATAACAATGTAGTTCTAAATATTATAACACTATATCTGTCTCTGTTATATCCTTTCTATTTTAAAATTATTCGAAAATAATGTTTATATAATGTGTGAAATTTTCAAATTTTAATTCTAAGTTTAATTTGTTGTAAAGAAAGTAATTAGAAACATACAAAAAATAGAAAGGTCAAATATCAAGAAGGTTAAAGTTTACGATTTGTAAAGGTCATAGTTCAAATAACAAACGAAAAAAATCCCTGATATCTGTAGGTGTGTGTGGCAGTCATTTTAAATACATTCTATTGCTTAGCAGTTGAACTGTTAAGGGTTGCATTTTTAAAATATATGTTCATTGAACATGTATTTAAGAGGAAATTCTTTATGGTTCAATGATATTCTTTCATCCATTTTTTCCTTCTAACGCGCGCGCATTCATTACAACAGAGCGCACAATTGTTTCGTTTAGTTAGTAGACGTACATACCCAGTGGCAGCCCCGTAGCCAAGGGGGGCACTGGGGGGGCCGTGCCCCCCTTCTAGGTGTGGAGTGCCCCCCCCCGCTTAAAAAAGAAGAAAAAGAGGAAAAAATAAAGAAAAAGTAACTAAAATGAGAAGGTGCCCCCTTGCTGGGTATTGGTGCCTCCCTGCTTACTTTGACCTGGCTACGGGCAGTGTTTTATCCAGACCATTTCCGGGGGTAGTTTTCACCCCCGGAATTTGAAATTTCACCCCCGGCTTTTTTCCCTGAACATGATTACGACCAAACAATACTGTAGTTTTCATCCCCGGAATTTGAAATTTCACCCCCGGATTTTCCCTTCTCACCCCCGGAGGTGCAGGGGTGTGGATAAAACACTGGCTACGGGCCTGCCCAATGGCATCACTGGGGGGTGCGGACCGCACCGGATGACACCCAAATAGGGATGACACCAAAATGAACAATTCTAAATTTCATATCAGAAAGTACATGAGTAGTAGCACAGGATCCCACCATGCAGAGCATTATAACAGGGTGCCTACATGCAGAGCAGAAGCCTAGTTCGCCACCATGCAGGGCAGTACCACAGAGTGCCACCATGCAAAGCAGTTGCTTAGGGTGCCACCATGCAGAGCAGAAGAACAAGGTGCCACCATGCAGAGCAGTAGCACAGGGTGCCACCACGCAGAGCAGTAGCCTACTTTGCCACCATGCATAGCGTATGGAGCTTGGGTAATTTTGATTTAAAGCTGTTCGGATCAATCTTGAGTTATTAGTAATCGCGCTAAAAAAATTAAGCATGTTGTCACGTGGTTTCAAGAAATTGAAGACGTTTACAAACTCAGTATAATGAAAGTAATATATAGCATTCTGAAATACAAGCAGTTATACTATCGTTTTTATCGCTTAAAGTATGATATATAACGCTTCTATCCTAGCATAATCCAGCCAGTGCTGTTAATAGATTTTCAATTATATTGTGTTATTATCCTTTAAATAATGTAATATTGTACATTCCAGAATTATAAAAAAATGAATTTTTATAATTTGTTAACTTTCATGCTCGAGAATATTACATCATGCCACATAGAGTACACAAATCAAAAAGACTTAGTGGATGTAAGCAAGGACAGGGCAAAGAATTGCTCCATGGGTCCATAGTTTGATAGGCCTATGTCAAGAGACCCAATGGTAATGGTGACCAAGGCATAGCAAAAGACGTTGCTCATCAGCCCACACAGTTCTGTGTCTGATTCACCGGCGGCGGAACGAAATATTTTAAGGGGGGGGGGGGCAAGCCTAAATTCAAAGGGGGGGGGGCGGCGCCCCCCCCTTGAAAATTTAAGGAGGGGCAAGACAAAATATGACCGAAAGACAAATTTTACCACCTTAATTCAATAATATAATATAGTAATTATGAAGCAAGTATTTAATCGATATTATTAAAAATAATATATTAAAAAATATATAAATGAATATTGAGCACTTCTGTCGTCAACTGATTCGTAATGGCAGTTTGTTTACACATTTAATACATGTAGTGAAATTAGATCAGAAAATTACTGATAATTATCATGAATGATGATGAATATGAAACTGAAACCGGAAACTCAATAAACAAAAAGTTATTTATGAAAAGATAATAAATAATTGTATTTTCTTTAAAAATTACATTTGCCGTCATTCGGTAGATGATAATACTTCTCTATACTTATAAGACGCATTTGCTGTCTGTCTGTTCCCTTAAACTCAAGATCCAGACAACCAAATAACGTGAAATTTGGTACACGCAGTGGCGCAACCAGGGGGGTACAGGCCAAATCATCAATACATAATTTTCGTTATAAAGTTACAAAAAAGACTGTCAAACTGTCTTTTTTCAATATGTGACGGTTTCGTTCCATCTCAATGGGTACTTTAATTGTAATTAATTATTTTGGATATCAAAGACATTAGCAAACTTTTACCCCGATTTCAGGTTTTACGAGCTTCTCCCCCACATGGCTAACTTACTATAAATATGATCGGTACGGGGAACCAAATATCACATTACTTACTATATTACTACATTCCATTCCTTCATCCATAGGAATTGTCTTCTTTTGCTACAGTCGGAATTGTCATCTTTTGCTACAGTCATGCCTAAGAGAGAGAGAGAGAGGGAGGGAGGGAGGGAGGGAGGGAAAGAGGGAGGGAGAGAGAGGGAGGGAGGGAGAGAGAGAGAGAGAAAGAGAGAGAGAGAGAGAGAGAGAGAGAGAAACTGCCAAAAATGTTGTGTATCACATTACTTTAAGATAAATGTACCCTTTTATTGCATGCAAACAAACTCTTTTTTACGCGTCGTATTTTAAATCTTAATTAAACGTCAAATTACGCTTCTTAAATAAACAGAAAACCTTATTTTAAACCCGGGCAAAGCCGGGTACTTGCAACTAGTTTTAAAATATGCCACAACAACTCTCAATAATATGATTACTGTAAAATGTAAATTATTTATAATTTATTTCAAATATTAAATTTAAGAAATAAATCAAATGAATTATGAAAATGATACATATAAACTAAAATGAATTACAAAGTTAAAAAAGTTAAAACTTTAGGGGGGCAGACTGGAAATTCAAGGGGGTGGGCGCCGCCACCCCTTAAAAGTTTTAGGGGGGCCGCTGCCCCCCCCTGCCCCCTGCTCCGCCGCCAATGGTCTGATTCCTCCTAAGCTAGCGCATGCATTCTGCAGAAATGGGAGAGTATGATGCATAAATATATGGAATGGAAGTAGACAAATTTGAAGTGGAAGCTGAAAATGTGATGCTGAGTCAGTTTATTGAGAAACATCGGAATACTTTATCAGATGCTTATTTCTGAAATGTACCAGTTCCAGGTCATTTTTGGGTTGAAATTATCAAAAAAGGTATTACTCTTTTCAGAACATGGATGGACCTTTCAGTGTTGTGACAAGACAAGATGCTAAAGCTAAAGGAGATGTGTGCCAGCTATACAAAGAATAAAGACCAAGAAAGGAAAAGTCAAAATAAAGTTTATTGTCAAAAAAACGTTGAATAATTTGACTTTGCTTTGGTGGTTGTTTTGCAGTTCTTAAATGCTTTTACGTAAATTATATTGTGTAATTTGTTTGTTATCGTATGTCGTTAAAATTCATCAACTTGTGGACAAATTGGACGCCGTATTTCACAAACATTACAGTCGTAGTGTATTCTCTATGGTCAAGTGCAGGAAACTTCGAAATATGTTTCAATGTTCATGGTAGATGGGAGGGGGTGACACCATTAATCGGGTGACACCAACCATAGTGACGCCACTGACGTTATCTGATGCCGGAGGGGTGGGATATTTTTGGGTGTTAAGTGCTGTGATATCTCAGAATACGAACTTAATTCAAATGAAATTGATCGAATTCCTAATCATTCAGGTTTCGAATAAGTATTTCATTTTTATAAATCATATCAAATGAATGAATCCTCATTAAAAAAAAATATTTGCCGCCGGGCAATTCCCGAATTACCGTATTTAGATACAGCAATTTATCTACCAGACAGCCACCGATACAGCAATCTATCAGACAGCCACCGATACAGCAATTTATCTACCAGACAGCCACCGATACAGCAATCTATCTATCAGACAGCCACCGATACAGCAATCTATCTACCAGACAGCCACCGTCCACCGATACATCAATCTATCTACCAGACAGCCACAGAATGGTGAGGCTTCTCGTTTTCTAACATGCTAAACTATAACATTTTTGTATAATTTTTTTCTCCTATTATAGTTGTATAAAATGGATGGATAAATTGCTGGATCTAAACAAAAGCTCAATTATCTGCGTTTTTTTTTTTCTGTTGTAGACATCTGGTGGTAATCAGCCGAACTTAATTAAAATGATAACTCTAAACCCGCTGAGGGTGTGGGGCATTTACCCTATTAAAATACAATTATACCTCATAACATGAACTTATTTTTATATTAAAATCGTTTCCATTTCAAATTGGTCAGTCTCTAAAGAAGTTTCCCCCCTTTATAAATTATTTAAAATGGATAGATCCATTTCTGGATTTTTTTTTTGCCGTAACACAAGGGCGGCATCTACAAAGCTTGTGTCCAAGATTTCTAACATTTAGTAAAGATTACGGATGAATGGGTCTGTTTCAAGATCGGCCATCATAAGTATTGATACATACAGTGATATATTTAAATCCGAACCGAACAAGTTCCAGAAAATCATAATAAAATCAAAGTGTTAATGTTTTGATTCTCAACGGGAAGCATTGCAAATACACCTCTGTCAAATAGCAAGGGACATCAAAATGAAAATAAAATAATATTTTTTTTTTACAATTTGTATGAGTAGGCCTACTTAAAGCGTGTATACAGAGGCGGCCTTGGAATTACGCTGGACCTAGGGCGAGATCATTTTCAAGCATATTCATCTTTCAATATATACGTATTGTAAATAGTTGGCAATTTAGTTAATGAATATAATAATTTAAAGGAAAAATTCGGCTTTGATTATTTTTTTCGTAGTGATCCTTTTGTGGACTTGCTGGTCAGGGATAAAGTAATTGACATTCATCATAGGCCATAAGGTTGTGAATAAATTTCATTTTTATTAAAAAAAAACATTAATTAATTATTTAAGTATGTAAATACAAATATAACTTCCATTATTTGCAAAATTAAAACAATATTCAACTTACTTATTAAGCCCTGTATAATTTTTTTTACCTTTTATTTAACATACTACTTGAATTTTAAAAGCAGCCAAAATCCAATGGAAACTACTCAAACTTACGGGATAACTTCTAATATGGCAACATTTTTTGGGGGTCTTTCTTACCACTGCTCGTCGTGTGCCTTTATGAGTCAGCACGTCCCTGCCCCCTCTTCCCGTGATGGCCTAAAGCTCGTGCTTACTTTACCGATAGTTTGATCCTGCATGGCCTGTTTTTGTCAGCTGTATCAGATCCTGTTTTTGTGTTTATCCCAAAATACCCACACAGGTATTGCATATATTAATCAAAGTCATTGTTCTGATGATATAGAGCTAAAGGATAGGGGGTGGAACCCGAGCTCATATCAGTGTCCCCGGCCCTTGGGGGTGGGGGGGGGCTGTATCCTTCTATAACACTTTATACAGCCACGGAGTGGGAGTTTTGATATGAGGGGGGCTCCTGTTGGTAAAGATTGTCAAGGACCCTAGAATATATCAGCTAGTGCCACCTCTGATGCCATAAATTAGTGTGGCAAACCTATGGCACGAGTGCAACAGTCGGCACGCAGAGCCTCATCAGTCGGCACGCGACTAAAATATAACTTCCTTTTAATTTAATTGGAGTGTTGGCACTTTGCTATAAATAAGTGTGTTTTTTTTTTGGTTGAATTTTGGTCACGCGGCCCCCAAAAAAGGTTCGTCACCACTGCCATAGACCAAAGTGGACTGTCTTCCTAATAAACTCAAGAAAAACTTAAATAAAGTGCATAGGTCTACTGATCAAAATATTTTTTTATTTTTAATTTTAGTTAAAGGTAGACCAATTTCATTAGGAATTTAAGGTACCAAAGCCCCCCCCTCCCCAATGTAAAAGAAACATATACACATAGAGTCACATAGTGATTAAAGACCGTAACCTAAACAATACTTGTCGACTTGCTGAATGAATGTCATACGCACACTCACACACATCCTTTCTTATACATAGACATAGGGTCATAGTATACAACTGCCTATTCTCCCCCTCTCCCCCCTTTTGCCTAATCCCTATTTTTTTTTTCGAAACAGCCACCGTGCCATTTTTTTTTTTAAAGAACGTGTTACTCTATCAAATCTGGTTTTATATAGGCTACGCTTTATTTGATACTTTATGGGTTAGTTGGCACAATCACACGGCTAAATAATTCTTAAACTTAAACATACTAAAAAAATTATTTCTTTTGTAGTCATTCAGGGGCCTTGGAATGTATCTTTTTATATAATTGTATTGAATAAAGACACCCCCTCCCAATCACATTAATACTTGAATGAAGACATATTTGTATTTAAGAAAAAATTAAAGACACCTATCCCTTCAATACTTGAATGAAGGATTAGCCTAGTTGTAGAATACTTATATACAGAATAAAGGCTACAGCCATGGGCGTTTTCATTGGGGGGCAAGGGGGGGGGGCAAATACATTTTGAAAAAATGTCATATAAGAGGGGGGCATTTGCTCCCTCCCCCCTACATTTAAAAAAAATGTCATAAAGTTGTTATTTGCCCCCCCCCCTGGAAAATTTTTGCCCCCCCCCCGGAAAAATTCCTAGCGACGCCCATGGCTACAGCCCAACAATATTCGTACTAAAGAAATGTTACAACTCATCAATACTTTTATTGACTACCCCCATCCTACCTCGCCCATCAATAACTGTACTTTATTTATGTTTGTATACATCTGGTGTGTTCAATAATGTACGAGGTCAGATTTAAATTACTGGTATTGAACTTTGGCCTGAAGATTCAGTCCAGATTTGGTTCTTTATATGTTGTCTACTCTAGCCTTGAGGTAATTTGCGTAGATTTGAAGTCGCAATAGTTAAGTAGTCGAGCAAACAATATGGGAAAAGCTGGTCATTCATAGTAAACAAAAGAATCTGACCTTGAGAATTACGGCACGGTACACAGGTGATTATCTGGGTCAACTAAAGGCTCTCGTTAAATAGCCTATTGTCTCGGTTGATACTTATAAGTGACATGTTTTTAATATAAATAAAGGTTCGTATCCAATGGTAAAGTATAATGCTTATTAAATATGCACTCTCAGAGCTGTTAATATGTATAGGCAATAAGGCAATATAGTCTTCTGACAAGGGCCAATATGCCCGTGTCCATTACCAATGTCCATAAACATATTGACGGCCCAGACAAGTAATATTACTTTTAAAAAAGCAAAGCTCCCTTAAGCCCCTAAGGTCTCATCGGGTCAGATGAAGTGTAGAATTCATCTGTTTCAGTAACCTCGGCATATAAAGGGATATTGTGGTTAGCACAACGCCCAGCCGCCTTTACTCCCCCATCTTAAAGTCGGGTACCAATTTTAAGCTGGATGGACTTGGGGACTTACAACAGGACCTGAAAAATCCCAAGGTACTATTACATAGGGCCTTCGAATATCCCAAAAAAACCTCTGCATAGCCCTCTTCCCATACAACTAGATAACATCATGGGGTACCCTCTTAAGGACATTAAAATTCTAGTTTTTTCTAGCCTCTTCTCTTGGCCACAGAAACCTAAGAACTGCTGTGTGCGGCGTACCCTATATTACCATTGATAACAAGATTGGTGTGATAGTGTACGAAACCAGAGCTGCATTTTTTTTAGTGGTTTAGGGTTCATTGACAAAATTGATGGCTACATCTTGACTCATTATGTATCCTTATCTCTATACCTATAAGAGGCATTTGCTGTCTGTCTGTCTGTCTGTCTGTCTGTTCCCTTATAACTCAAGATCCAGATAACCAAATAATGTGAAATTTGTTACACATACACATAATTACATGGGGAAGGTTATAGGACAGGTTTCGTTTCATCTCGATGGGTAGTTTAATTGTAATTATTTTTTTTTTATTTTAGTATTTTACTATATTAAAGTAATCTCGACGGCGCCATAAATAAAATTCCTCTGTCACGTCATTTCCCGATTCGAATAGAACTTGCGCGCTGGTGCTGTATTGTGCCATTGTGATGCAAAGAATTTTTGTTGTTTTTTCATGCTCCCTGATTTGTACAGTTTGAGGAAGATAAAGGAATGAAGAAGGATTTTAGAAGAAGTGTGAAGCCATAATAATAAGTATATATATATATATATATATATATATAGAGAGAGAGAGAGAGAAAGAGAGAGAGAGAGGGAGAGGGAGGGAGAGAGATAAAGAGAGAGAGGGGGCAGGAGGAGAGAGAGAGGAAAGGAGGGTAGGAGGGAGGGAAGGAGGGGGATAGAGGAGGGAGGGGGGTGGACAGGGGGGAGAAAAGGAGGGGGAGAGAGGGAGATGGGGGGAGAGGGAGATGGGAGAGGGAGTAGGGGGAGATGGAGAGAGAAAGAAAGGGAGTGAGAGAGGGGGGTAGGGAGGGAGAGAGAGGAGAGGGAGGGAGAGAGAGGGTGGGAGAGAGGGAGGGAGAGAAATAAAGAGTGAGGGGCAGGGAGGGAGAGAGAGGGAATGAGGGAGGGAGGAAGGGGAAGAGAGGGGGAGGGAGAGAGAGGTGGAAAAGGGGAGGGAGGGAGAAAAGGGGGAGAGAGAGGGAGATGGGAGAGGGAGCAGGGGGGAGAGGGAGATGGGAGAGGGAGTAGGGGGAGATGGAGAGAGAAAGGAAGGGAGGGAGAGAGGGGGTAGGGAGAGAGAGGGGGGAGGGAGGGAGAGAGAGAGGGTGGGAGAGAGGGAGGGAGAGAGATAAAGAGTGAGGGGGCAGGGAGGGAGAGAGAGGGAATGAGGGAGGAAGGGGGAGAGAGGGGGAGGGAGAGAGAGAGAGGTAGAAAGGTGAGGGAATGAGAAAGGAGGGAGAGAGGGGTTAGGGAGGGAGGGGAGGGAAGGAGAGAGGGAGGATGGACGTTGGGAGAGAAGGAGGGGGAGAGGGGAGAGAGGGAGATGGGAGAGAGATGGGAGAGAGGGAGGGAGAGGAAGGGAGGGAAAGGGAGAGAGGGGGAGGGAGGGAGGGAGGGAGGGAGAGAGAGGAAGGGAGAGAGGGGGAGGGAGGGAGGGAGGGAGGGAGAGAGAGGAAGGGAGAGAGGGGGTAGGGAGAAAACAGAAGGTAAACAGAAAGCCTTATTTTAAACCCGGGCAAAGCCGGGTACTTGCAACTAGTACAAGATAGAGTAATCATTTTAGCTTATGAATGCATGATGGGTAATTAGTAGTTATGCATAACTTAGACCAGCCAGGGGCAAAGTATGGTCCGTGGGCTGTTTAATCCGACCCTAGGCCAGCGACACGTTTCAGAGTGAAGTACGGTACTATCTTATTATCAGGGTTGTTAACAATACTCTTAAATTTTATCGTCAATACCAATACCAATACTTCATGAAAATAGTATCGCCAACACCAATACAAATACTCAAGCAAAAATGTATTGCCAAAATCGATACCAATACAATACCAATAATTTTGAGAACAACAAAATATTTTTATTTAAAATATAATGAGTGCAAGTTTTTTAAAAAAAAAAAAGTAAAAATAATAAAACACAATGTCAAAGCACAATTTTAATGCTAATCACTTCACCACTTGGCATTAGGCAGCACGTAAGAAGCCCATCATTTCAAAATAATCATTGCTTAGCCTATAACATAATGGCAAAAAAACACGCCAACTCTATGAAAACAGGCGCTCAACTGCAACACTAAGTACAGTGTTCAGTTGCAGGTATAGTTTCTCAATGCTTGGGTAGTGTGCTAATGACAGTATTTCTGATGGGTTGTCTTCAAGATATCTGTCTACTTCATTAGAGCTGTTACTATTAAGCAATTCGTCTTGGTTCTGCCGCCGTGCAGTAAAACAAGCAAAAAAAAAAAAAAAAATATGTACATTCAGATATCTGTACTGCTGACTGTACTGAAGCTGCACCAACCTGCCGAGTAAGTTGAGTTGGAACTCCACTCGGTGCACTGCAGGCACGCTTTAAGGTTTGTACAACTTAAGCCTTGTGATCCAAGTTGTCTTGGTTGGGAGGTGGGGGGTGTTAATATTGGTAGGGTTGATGACTATGATTACTAGCAGAAAATGAATTTATGTAGATTACATTTAAAAAAGGTATTAAAATCGTTATTGTTTTTCGGCAAATAGCTAATAGTGGCAATATAAAAGTATTGGTATAATCGAGTATCGAAATTGTTTCGTTTAAAATGTATCGGCGATACGCAAATCAATATTTGATACAAAAAGGATTGGCAATACAGCAACCAATACTGTATCGGCTGATACCGATACTTCGATACTAACAACTTAGTAGCAGCTCTGTGTGTGTGTTAATCTGGCTGAAAGTCTCTAATGATTCTCCACAGCAGACATACCTTTGCATTGTTTTGTTATTTATGAACTTGGAGTTTGTTTTAAAAGCTTCATTTTATGAGGTAAACAATATTGTTGGTCTGATGTTTTGTTTTGAACTGTGTGCACTGCCGATCAACATTAACATATCGCCCTGTGCACGCTAAATCTAATCGACCTTTTTTTTTCAGAGCCGTTCTTAGATCTTTGGTGGACCTAGTCATAAACTTCAAATGATATTTTGTGACTTAGGCAAAAGTACCTGCCGGTGCCCCATATAGCACCAGATTGAATACAAATTAACATCAGGAGAAGGCCCTTTGGAAGTGGGCTCCCTTGCCAAGTTTTTTCCATCCATAAGATCAGCTCTGTTCCTTTGAACTACACTAATGAAACATTTGACAATAAATATTAAGGTGCCCAAAAGTACCTAGCACGCCCTGAGAGCCCCGGCATCTTGAGCAGGCCCTGACTATGTGAGATAGTGTGCTGTCAATGTAAACAACGTTTTTATCTGATGTTGAACGCATTAATGGTATACTAGAATGTGAGAATAATCCAGTAATGTATTTAATAAAATATTTCAAAGTTGGTAACTGAGTTATTGTTGATCGATTTACTTTTATTTAAAACAAATAAAAATAGTATAACTTCAGATAGAGCACATAGAAAAACAAAGAGAGAAAGAGATGTTAGCATGCACAACACGTCTGTTTGTCCAATAGTTTTTTTTTCAATCAACAGGTTCTCTCGTAGGGTAACGGATGTCAACGAAATAATAAACAGCACGTAATTCGTGGATTTAAGGTGCGCAGACTCTATTTGTCCCTAGTTCTTTCAATTATAACGCATAGGATGATTTTAGTTTTCAATCAATTTCAAAACTTAACACTTAAAGTTAACTAGTTGTGTTCCCCAAGGCCAATACAATCGAGGACATAATACATTATTATCATATTATGTTACCCTCGACTGTTTGTAAAATAATACATTTTTCAAACAGGGCTATCAGAGTGAACATTTAAATTGCTCCATGTTATATCCGGGTGTGCGGTTTTCCGGCATACCCGTAACTTTTTCATTGATCATAGTTTCACACTCACTGACCATTAAAAGAAAATTAAGTAAAAGGTTTTCAAGCGTCTGAGTCAGTGGTTCTATACACATGGGCGTATTCAATTTCCTGAAAGTTTCCCCCCCCCCCTTACATTATGGGAAAAAAATTCCTGAAAGTTTATTACATTGAAGAACATGTACATATATCAAACATAAAAAAGAATTATATCTCCAAGTATAACTTATTACATTATTGTAATTTTCAAAAGAATGGTTTCAGTATCAAACAGTTACTAAACTAAGAAAATAGAGTATAAAATTATAAATTTCACTGATACAGCAGTAATATTGTAATTTTAAACTATTTATTCTGGAACAAACATTGTAAACGTTTTGGTATTTGTCTAAAATCGATTGATAACATTTTCTTTAATTTTTTCCTTGTTTTGAGATATTCTTTTTCTGCGGATACGCATCATACAAAGACCAGATAAACGATCATCACCAGTTGTTGAGCGTAGCCATGTTTTTACTAGTCGTAGAGTGCTAAATTTTTGTACTGCCAGTAAATCTAAATGCACTGACATCTTCTAGGTTTGACGAATATTTTTGTATAATAACTAGACAAACTACAAATTTACCCAAACCCTAACCTCTGACAGCACAAAGTAACTAATGTGCAACTTGCTTACTTTTTCCAAATTGTTCTAAATATTCCAGTTGTTTAACAATTTCTGTCACATTTTCAGCGAAAATCCGCAAGCTTTTATATTTATGTGTTCATCTAGTTTCACATAGCAAAGGAACATTTGGAATTAGTTTTTTTCGCTGATTAATTTCTCAGAAAAACACCATAACTCACTTAATTTTTTTCTATTGTGTTTCGTACAGCATTCACGTTATTTAAATCGTTCACGACAAGATTTAATTTATGTGAACTGCAATGTACAATTGCTGCAATGTACAATTGCTGCTTTTGGGTCTTTTTTTCGAATTATTTTTCGAATTCTTTACCTGCCATTGTAGAACATCCGTCTTATCCTTGACCAACAACCTTTGTCATATCTAATCCCAATTCTAATGAATTTATAATTATGGTGTTCTTTGATAAATCTAACACCAAGTGACATCTGCTAAATGCCTGAAATTATGTTTTCTCGTCGGCACGTAAGTATAGAAATTTCAACTGAATTATTTGCTTCACGAACAATGTCTTCACACAAGAGAGATCCACACATTTCGATCATAGTGTTTTGTGTAGTTGCCGAGATGCACTTAGCACTACAAGTACCAATTGACAAATGATTACCTAGAACTTCATCTCCAGATTCAACACGAAACTCTAACAGGTCGTGCCAAATCATGCATGCCGTAAAAAAAGGATTGTAGAAATGGTGGGACCCAATTTTCTGGAATTTGTCTTCTAAATGATGAGATCAACTGCTCATATATAGAAACTGCTTTGGCTTCCAATAATGCTACAAAATAGCTTGCATCCTTAAGATCCTTTGCGCTATGTGCTTTGCATGTGGCTACGTGCATCTTCGATGAAATCTTTAAAAGATTTGTGTGGATTGTTTGATGACAAATGCCACCTGAACTCCTGGAATTACTTTTTGTGAAAACAACACGTAAAATTTGCAAAAGGCACCTTTTAACATTTGCGAGGGTACAACCCACGATGAATAGTCTGATAACCAAGAATATCTAAAACCTCGGTTTCCACCACTGTCAGCTTTAAAAATCATACTATTTATCCGGGCTCCAGGCACGCCGAGAGGGGGGGCAGACGGGGTCATTGCCAGGGGGCCCGCATCTGTAAGGGGGCCCGGCAGCTCCGACCATGTCAATTTTTTCACGATTCATTGTTTATTAAGGGGCCCGCAATGATGTCCTGCCCTGGGGCCCGTGTTGGCTCTCGGCGCCCCTGCCGGGGTCCAACAATCAAGGATCAGCAGCGATTTCAACTCATTTGAAAGGTAGTATGTCAAGACATACATTCCTATATCCAATTTAGGAAATGAAGAAGTGACAGCGACAATAAAATAAGAAATAGTTTCTTCAGTTGTGTCTGACAGTTTAACTTGTACTGTTGTCCCCAATGTCAATGATAATTCAGATGCTGCAGACGCCTTAAAATCTTCTAATAACGACTTCTTGGAATCCCGCGATTGCTCTACTTTTCGTTTTATCGAGCATGTACAACAATTTCTGATATCCATCTTTTCATATTAATTTAGGATAAATTTTAAAACTCATTGGCTGAAGATTTTAAACTAACAAGAGTTGCCAGATTTAAGAAAAAAAACCTGAATGCAAAAAACATTTTCGAAGGACAAATCAAGCTACAGAATGCACAAAAAAAAAATTAAAATCGGAATATGCTTGTGCTTGTAGTCAAAATGCTTGAATTTTCAAAAACATTTATTTATGTCAATATAAATAATTAATGTTATACTTAACTTGGATTAAATTAAGAAATAACACTGTATGGCATTGCCAGTTAAAAAAAAAAACGTGTTTTTTTTTTGCCCCCCTCTGGAAAAATTCCTAGTGACGCCCATGTCTATACAGTGCTAAAACCAAACATTCCAGGCAGTAATGTACGAATATACGAAAGTCTAATGGGAAAAAAAGTGCCGGAACGCCGTTTCCGTGCGTTCTACTAGAAGAAAAAAGCACTGGCTCTTTAAATGACAATTGTGATATACCAGGACGAATTTCTGGTGAGCGGCAACAAAATTAAAATGTATAATTTATGGATGGAGGATCAATGCATGCTTTATTACATCTATATTTTATAATTACATCTATATTTCTATTAAAAGTTTGTAAATCTACAAAGTAAAAGGGGAAACCCATACAATTCATACAAACAATTAAAGCAGTTATGCAGGTGAGTTGTAAAACAAGTTTTTTTTATGGTGGTCATGACATGAAATCAACTCAGTTCTCAAAGTAGCAAAGTGTAGAAGTTTCAGAGCCTATGCTTAAAATCTATATCAATCATTTATATTTTAGTTATAAATAGTTACGTTGTTTGTTTGTTTTAAATTGGAAATAAGTCTTGTTAACAGCTTTGTGGGTCACATGTGATTTGTATTATCAAGTTTCTATTTCTTTTAGAAACCATCCAGAATTTTTCTAAATTTTAAAGGCTCTCAATTAGTTAATGCTTGTTAGATATATGAACATTAATTTAGACATAAAAAAACAACAAACAGAGCAAATAGTAAGGTACTTCATTTTATTTTTTAAAATTTGTGCTTTAAAAGCCACAAAAATAGCAATAAAACAAAACAAGGAGAAAAACTTTCCAGATTACATCTGCCTGCAAAAATTAGACCGTTATTTATGTGAGTCAACAATTAGACTGTTATTTCTGAGTCAACAATTAGATTGTTATTTCTATGAGTCAACAATTAGACTGTTTTTTCTGTGAGTCAACAATTAGATTGTTATTTCTGTGAGTCAACAATTAGACTGTTATTTCTGTGAGTCAACAATTAGACTGTTATTTCTGTGAGTCAAAAATTAGACTGTTATTTATGTGAGTCAACAATTAGACTGTTATTTATGTGAGTCAACAATTAGTCTGTTATTTCTGTGAGTCAACAATTAGACTGTTATTTCTGTGAGTCAACAATTAGACT
>JAGDYQ010000092.1:429946-448730 GCA_021962125.1 Bulinus truncatus
TTTAAACAATAGCTGGCCTATACAACATTTTCTTTATAAAAAAAATTCTGACAAAAGAAAAATAATAACTCGAACAATAAAATGAAACAGTTAAATATAACGCCCTTAACAAATTGCTGTATTAATCTCAGGCTTTGTCTAATGACGTATTTAAACAATCGAGACGCGTCTAGTTGTAAGAAACGGGTTTTTTTTTAAAATCGTTCACAATGTCATTGTTTACTCAGGTATGTAATCATTGATCTGGTTGAACGTATAGTAATATAGATCCAGTTGTTTGTTGTGTTTATATCCATTGACAGGTTCCACATGAGAGAAGTTGATACACATGATTACACCTAAACATCAAAAGGTAAGACAATAAACAACGCTTGGGGGGGGGGGTTACAATCCGAGGGTGTTGGACAGTTTATTTACTACAGATAAAATACCGTATGTATAAGCCACCATTTTTTTTCCAAAATTTTCAAGCCCAAAAAGACAGTGATGATGAGTGTTTGAGTGATTATTATGAATCTTGAATTTTGTTTCTTTGTAAATTTTCTTTCTTTATAACTTGTTTCTCGAATAAAATATTTTTTTTCAAAATTTCACAGTCCGAAAATTGAGGGGGGGTGCTTATACATGGGGAAATACGGTAATTTAAAAAATTTAAGGTATAAATAAATAATGTGTCGCGATATATCACATACTAAAGATGATAAGATATATAAATATTCAATCGAATGAAAAGTAATTAAGTCTCTCTAAGTGTGTACTAGCTACGTTAAAGATAGCCAGGGCTCGTTAAGGGATGCAACACCTTTCTAGCAACAGCCACAAGCATTTACATACAAACGTGCGCACTTCAGTCTTGATAGCTTTACGAGCCCCCTTGGCAAACCTTTGCGCCCGAGAATGTAGCAAACCACACACAGTAAATAAGATGTTAGTGGACTATTGCTATGGGGATCTATACTTTTGGGGCATCTCGGGAGAATAACAAGTTGGCATTACGACAGCCCTGCACACACACACACGCATACGAGACATTCACCAATCTACGGATATCCAGACATTCACCTACCTACTGATATCCAAACATTCACCAACCTACTGATATCCAGACATTCACCTACCTACTGATATCCAAACATTCACCAACCTACTGATATCCAGACATTCACCTACCTACTGATATCCAGACATTTACCAACCTACTGATATCCAGACATTTACCAATCTACGGATATCCAGACATTCACCTACCTACTGATATCCAAACATTCACCTACCTACTGATATCCAGACATTCACCAACCTACTGATATCCAGACATTCACCTACCTACTGATATCCAGACATTTACCAACCTACTGATATCCAGACATTTACCAATCTACTGATATCCAGACATTAACCAATCTTCGGATATATCCATACATTTACCAATCTACTGATATCCAGACATTTACCTACCTACCTACTGATATCCAGACATTCACCAACCTACTGATATCCAGACATTTACCAATCTACTGATATCCAGACATTTACCAATCTACTGTTATCCAGATATTTACCAATCTACGGATATCCAGACATTCACCTACCTACTGATATCCAAACATTTACCTACCTACTGATATCCAGACATTCACCAATCTACGGATATCCAGACATTCATCTACCTACTGATATCCAGACATTTACCAACCTACTGATATCCAGACATTTACCAATCTACTGATATCCAGACATTTACCAATCTACTGTTATCCAGATATTTACCAATCTACGGATATCCAGACATTCACCTACCTACTGATATCCAAACATTTACCTACCTACTGATATCCAGGCATTCACCAATCTACGGATATCCAGACATTCATCTACCTACTGATATCCAGACATTTACCAACCTACTGATATCCAGACATTTACCAATCTACTGATATCCAGACATTCACCAATCTACGGATATCCAAACATTCACCAACCTACTGATATCCAGACATTTACCAACCTACTGATATCCATACATTTACCAATCTACTGATATCCAGACATTTACCTACCTACCTACTGTTATCCAGACATTCACCAACCTACTGATATCCAGACATTTACCAATCTACTGATATCCAGACATTTACCAATCTACTGTTATCCAGATATTTACCAATCTACGGATATCCAGACATTCACCTACCTACTGATATCCAAACATTTACCTACCTACTGATATCCAGACATTCACCAATCTACGGATATCCAGACATTCATCTACCTACTGATATCCAGACATTTACCAACCTACTGATATCCAGACATTTACCAATCTACTGATATCCAGACATTTACCAATCTACTGTTATCCAGATATTTACCAATCTACGGATATCCAGACATTCACCTACCTACTGATATCCAAACATTTACCTACCTACTGATATCCAGACATTCACCAATCTACGGATATCCAGACATTCATCTACCTACTGATATCCAGACATTTACCAACCTACTGATATCCAAACATTCACCTACCTACTGATATCCAGACATTCACCAACCTACTGATATCCAGACATTCACCTACCTACTGATATCCAGACATTTACCAACCTACTGATATCCAGACATTTACCAATCTACTGATATCCAGACATTAACCAATCTTCGGATATATCCATACATTTACCAATCTACTGATATCCAGACATTTACCTACCTACCTACTGATATCCAGACATTCACCAACCTACTGATATCCAGACATTTACCAATCTACTGATATCCAGACATTTACCAATCTACTGTTATCCAGATATTTACCAATCTACGGATATCCAGACATTCACCTACCTACTGATATCCAAACATTTACCTACCTACTGATATCCAGACATTCACCAATCTACGGATATCCAGACATTCATCTACCTACTGATATCCAGACATTTACCAACCTACTGATATCCAGACATTTACCAATCTACTGATATCCAGACATTTACCAATCTACTGTTATCCAGATATTTACCAATCTACGGATATCCAGACATTCACCTACCTACTGATATCCAAACATTTACCTACCTACTGATATCCAGGCATTCACCAATCTACGGATATCCAGACATTCATCTACCTACTGATATCCAGACATTTACCAACCTACTGATATCCAGACATTTACCAATCTACTGATATCCAGACATTCACCAATCTACGGATATCCAAACATTCACCAACCTACTGATATCCAGACATTTACCAACCTACTGATATCCATACATTTACCAATCTACTGATATCCAGACATTTACCTACCTACCTACTGTTATCCAGACATTCACCAACCTACTGATATCCAGACATTTACCAATCTACTGATATCCAGACATTTACCAATCTACTGTTATCCAGATATTTACCAATCTACGGATATCCAGACATTCACCTACCTACTGATATCCAAACATTTACCTACCTACTGATATCCAGACATTCACCAATCTACGGATATCCAGACATTCATCTACCTACTGATATCCAGACATTTACCAACCTACTGATATCCAGACATTTACCAATCTACTGATATCCAGACATTTACCAATCTACTGTTATCCAGATATTTACCAATCTACGGATATCCAGACATTCACCTACCTACTGATATCCAAACATTTACCTACCTACTGATATCCAGACATTCACCAATCTACGGATATCCAGACATTCATCTACCTACTGATATCCAGACATTTACCAACCTACTGATATCCAGACATTTACCAATCTACTGATATCCAGACATTCACCAATCTACTGTTATCCAGATATTTACCAATCTACGGATATCCAAACATTCACCAACCTACTGATATCCAGACATTTACCAACCTACTGATATCCAGACATTTACCAATCTACTGATATCCAGACATTAACCAATCTACGGATATATCCATACATTTACCAATCTACGGATATCCAGACATTCACCAACCTACTGATATCCAGACATTTACCAATCTACTAATATCCAGACATTAACCAACCTACTGATATCCATACATTTACCAATCTACTGATATCCAAACATTCACCTACCTACTGATATATCCAGACATTCACCTACCTACTGATATACCCATACATTCACCAACCTACCGATATCCAGACATTCACCTACCTACTGATATATCCATACATTTACCAACCTACCGATATCCAGACATTCACCTACCTACTGATATATCCATACATTTACCAACCTACTGATATCATGTATAAATAATAAAACAGGAGGTGAAATATAACAGACCAATGGGTAACCAGGTAAAGTTGTACAAACACCAGTATAGATGTATTATCTGTATTTATTTAATTGTGTAGATTGTTTGTTTTTTAAGACTCGTGCCAATGAAGCGTAAAGTATAAATATGGCTTCTTAAACATAAAACGATAAAATAATATTCACTGAGTCATACCACCTCCCTCCCTTCCTTTGTCCAATACAATCAATAACACTGATTGATTCTTCGTCTGCAGCTCGCCAGTCATTTAATTAATTTTTTTCTTCACTTCACCTCATGCGAAGTTCTCACTGAATGGACGCATGGTTCTTTACGTCACCACCATACTTAATTAATAGCACTTTTATGCCTGGCATGTACAAAAAAAATGAATTTTTCTTTTGAAAACTTTAGCCTTGTTTCTTTTTGTTTTACTTTCTGCAACCTTTTATTTTTTTTTAATTCCATGTAAGCGAAAATAAAACGATATTTTTACACATGGCTGAACCTGTTGATAAACTGCTGTAGGTTCAGCTGGTACAACATGAGTTGGTCATAATATAAAAATATATATAATACAAGGGAGGTGTAGGGTTTACCGGCTTATTTTGACCAGTATTGATGTTTACATACAACAGCGGCGTGTCCATACTGGGGAGGGGGGACATAGCGTGAGAAACGACTTGGGTTTGATCTAATAACAAACTGAATGTATCAGAAATGTTTTATTAATGTTTTATTAATGGATAAAGTTAACAAATCAGGGAGTCAACAAAGAAATGTCAATAATAATGAAGAAAGCTGCGACTATTAAAGGCAGCGATTATTGACCGAGATATTAAATTCAAGTATAAAAATAATAATTAATTAAGTTATTTGTTTATTAAAATTTTATGAGAGAAAATGTGTATTTTTATTTATCAGTAAAGAATAATCACGAATTATTTTCCAGCTGTTATGGCTGACATATTTTAGTAATTTACTGAAGTACACTAATGAGACTATTGCGTTATCTTTGAAAAAATCTAAGTATTAATGAAAACATTATAAACAAAACATTGACTAGAGAACCTGTTTATTTGTAACTGACTGAACATAAAGCACAGCTTAGTGTTTCAGATTTAAAGAGTTTTAAAGAGTAATTTAAAGGGGGGGGGGGGGAGGAGGCGAATAAATCAGAATTCACGTGTACAACAGATTAGAGCAAAGATTAAATAAAATAATGAGATCATTGTTCTAGTAATATGGGCGCCACTATTGTGTACTGGGTGTATTGAACTTATCGGAGGTCAACTATGATATTAAACGACCTTTTATGAAAATAAAATAACATATAATAGATCTTTGTTTGCAGCAAACTCTAAAAAAATAAAATAGTTATCTTAAACGTAAGGCTGAATTTTAAACCTGATTTATTTTACATTAAACGTTCATCAGTAAAACATCCAGGCCTAAACCCCAGGGCTGCCTCTATCAAAAAGTGTATTCAGCCCCTAACGAGGGCCCCGAACAGTCTCTGAAGACAGGGGCCCCCCTACCCCTACTTCCAGATTTTTGCCTCACTCCCCGCACCCCCAACCCCACCCTACCCCCCCCAACCTCCACCGTGGCGGGTTTACCTACCCCCTAAACAAGACAACGCTCAGTATGAAATTGATTAGTAAGGTGGATCTATGTTTCGCTTCCAGAGCAAACTTGGGGGTAGGGGCATCACCCACCACCCACACCACCCACCCCCACTGGTTACCTCCACCCTGATTGCATTTTCTTCTCATTTAGGTTGGGCCGGGGGGGGGAAGGGGACTAGTCAATGTCCACTTAGTGCTTTCATCGCCGCTGATGACACGGATGTAGAAACGTTACCACTTACTGTTGTGCTTAGAGTGGATACAAGAATCGATACAGGATGAAACGATAACATCTCATGACAAGGGACATCACAGCCATCATTGTCTGAGTACACGTAAATTTGGAGCATTTAATTAGCCATCAGGTCACGTGGACAACCTCATAGACTGTCTTGAGTACATGTGGAGTAGACAATTTTAACATTTGTCGTCAGGTCACGTTGACAACCTCGTAGAGTGTCTGAGTACACGTGTATTTGGACAATTTTACCACGAGTCATCGGGCCACGTGGACAAAAGCTGCGATAAACAGCGACACGTGTAAGATCAAACCCATTAACCAAGTACCACTTAGGTCAACTCGATAAACCAGCCTTTTACTAGATATGATCAGACTCTAATGTCGTCGTCTTTTTCGTCGGGACAAAGAGATCACATGTATCGAATGGCACTTGACACTTACCGGCGTCGGCAGTAATACGTCACGTAGACAGTGTCACAACAACATGTCCATTAGACAGAGTGTCTTAGATGCGTTGCCTATTGAACTTGTGATTAAGCCAACAATTACTCGGTCATCTCTAACAGTAACATCGCCTCTCCCCCCCCCCCACCCCCTTTTACCCACGGACAAAACTCAATGAACAAACCGGAGCAGACGTTCTGGCGTGACGTTTAACACAAAGGTCAGGTCAACTGATCGACCGAAGGTGTCATCTTGACGCAGTTGGACATTTTTTTTTGTGTCTGTTAATGTCTTAATTTGTCTGTGTGACATGGACATCGATAGTAAAAAGAAGTTAGCGTTTACTGTTTTGACCTATAGACTTGTAATTATCCTTTGTGACGTTAGCAGCTAATGTTTTGTTTTTTTACCTATTGACTTGACACCAAGAAATAAAGTAATTATGAACAAACCAGATCTGGCTAGAATCTGTGACGTGAGACTTAGGTCAAGGTGAAAAGGGTGGAAAATTTTCGTGACCTCTGAATATTAGGTGTGATAAACGTGTTTATATTTTTTTTTTGAGTTAAGTAATGTCACAAGTTAATGTTACAGCACTTACACTTACAGACTTAGTTTGATCAATAAAAATTGTCCTAGAATGTTACTGCCTTCTATACGAGTTCTCTAATGCAAGTTTTGTTCAATAACACAATGTCGTGTGTATGGTTTGGGGGGGGGAAGAAGGGGGCTATTGATGATGGCCGGTGAAACCGTTTCTCCCACCTTTGGTGATAAGTGGAGGTGAATCATTATGCTCCAAGATGTCATGAGGCCCAACAACCTCCCCCCACCCCCACCCCCACACACACGGTATCCGGACAAAACCCCCAGCGGAGAAAACCCCCACGGACAAAACCCCCAGCGGACAAAACCCCCACGGACAAAACCCCCAGCGGACAAAACCCCCAGTGGACAAAACACCCACTTAAAAAATATTATTTATTAATCAATCATTACTTTTATTATAAAATGTAATATCCCCCCCCCCCTAATCTTTATTATAAAATGTAGAAAGTGAAAGTAGGTCAGGGCAGTTGGGACAGTTAAACGTAATTCGATATGAGACGGGTTGACAGAGAGGGAGACAGAACCCATTAACTTTAACAGGTAGGGGAATTTTAGACAATAAAGAATAGTGTCACAGTAGAATTCCGGAAGATGCGTAGACGTGGTTAGTTCATGAGTTCTGGGTTAGGAGTGTACTACAATTGAATAAAGTTTAGAAACATAGTGTCGGTTTGGAGGAATTCAAGTAACATGAGAAGTGCAATGTCACCTTTATTCTGCTATGTTCACCAAACTCTTAATTATGTATTGAATTGGGGTGGAACCAACAAACAGGAGACTTGAGAATGATAGGATATTTTGTCCAGCTAGCCTATATAAGAGAATGTAAGTTTAGTTCGGGAGGAATTGTTGAGCGTACTCGATTTGAAGTGTTTAATTTCCATATCTCATTAAGGGTTCTTTTTTCCTCGTAAATTTAGCTTTTAGACACAATTTGAAACAAGGCTTACAAATTTTACATCATATTCTTGTTATACATTATTAGCCGTTTGATATAGTCGGCTGCTGTATTGCCCTGTAGGATGTAAAAAGTGTAGCTTGTTCAATTCTAACATTTTTTTTTTACTCTAAAAATCTGACATTTAAAATAAATTAATATTTGGCAACACTGGAAGGCAGTGGTCCCCGGGCCGCGAATCGGCATCGGTCCGTGGATCGTATGGTTCTGGGGCGCCCAAGAAACATAAAATTATAACTCGAGCTTTTTTTGTGAATTTTTTATTAATTAATTAATTAATAATATTTTTAAAAGGGGCTAAATAAAATAATAACTTTGGCTATGTTTCATATTGAGCATTTATGATCAACAAAAACAGGTTTTAAATTCAAATTCATTTACATGATTTATGTGATTTACAAACCACCCGCTAAGCAGGTCACAGAAAGTTAAACTAATTAAAAGCTAATAATAATACAAAAATTGCAGCTGCAATAAATGGCTTAAAACAATATTGTGGGGGTTTTGTCCGCTGGGGGTTTTGTCCGCTGGGGGTTTTGTTCTACACTCCACACACACATAGCCCCTATTCGGCCGAGTAAAAATCTACATTAGTCACACATGACTCAGTATGACCCCCCTCCCACACCCCGGAAAAAAAATTATGAATCCCCCATCCCCACCCTTTGAAAGCTCAATAATGGGGGTGGGGGGACACCGTAGTGCCCCTTCCCTTTTGGTGCCATGTATCCCACCATAACCCCCCCCCCTCTTCTCACCATTATTATAACCTAAAAAAAATCAGTAACGGGTAAAGATTGATCCGTATATTTCTAAATGTAGTGGGCCCCCCCCCCTCTACTACACACACAGTACAGGAAATAAGATGATTTAATTACACATCATTCAGGGTTGTCTTTATACGTAGACACCCAACCCACGATATCATGGGCCCCTCACCTCACATACTCACAACACACACACACCACACACACACAATTAATTTATGGTTAAGATAAACAAAAAATTCACAATGAAATTAACCAAGTAAAATGTAATTGACCATTCACCGTTAACATTGTATACTATAGGCCTTTGTAATTAAAATAATAAATTACAGTTATATCTTTACGTTTTGTTGAGAACAGGTTCAATAATCCATTAAGTTAAAAAAAATGTGAAATTAATCCGAGTTTTGGATTTTTTTTACAAACTAAGTTAAAAACGAATGAAATATGTAAACATTACGAAGAAGTGTAAATTGAGTTCTAGAAATATGTAAACATTACAAAGAAGTGTAAAATGAGTTCTAGAAATATGTAAACATTACGAACAAGTGTAAATTGAGTTCTAGAAATATGTAAACATTACGAAGAAGTGTAAATTGAGTTATAGAAATATGGAAATGAACGATTATTGTAGCAGTGGCGATGGTTGTTTTGATAGCCCAATCCAAGTGGTTGTGGGGTTTTCAGCCCAATCTATGAATGTAGGTTACGGGTTTGAATCCTAGCCAATCAATGGCTTACATCTCCACGTGTTTACGTGAGCTCAGAGGTGAAAATGTATACAAAACAATAGTAATTTACCCCACTTGTAGATACAACAATAAAAGATGCATTCCTATAACTGGGTGTTGAGGTGGTGGCCCAAGGTGCTAGACACAGACACAGACACACACATAAACATAAACATACATTGACGAAGACACACATAAACACACACACACAAATACACACACACACACACACACATACTAACACATTCACAAACACACACATACACACACAAACACGCACACACACACATGTACAAACACATTCACAGACACACACATAAACACACATAAGCATAGACACAGATACACACGCAATCACAAACAAACACATAAACACACACACACAATCACAGACACACACACAAAAACACCCACAGACACACACACACACAAACACACGTGCACAAACATAGACATAAAAACAAACACACGAACACACACACAAACACAAACAAATACATAAATACACACACAACACACAAACACAAACAAATACATAAATACACACACAACACCCAAACACACAAATAAAGAATTATGTAAAAGACAATCAAAATCTTATTTTTCACTTGTGATCTAAACTGCCCACAATAACAATTGGTACCTAAGGCGGACAGCTAACTTCGCGCCCCCCCCCCAAGCACCATACGCCACAGGGCAAGATAAATGTGACAGTTAATTATTCTAATTTTATAAATCCTGTTAGATTTTAAAAAAAAAATTATAATAACAATAAATCATGATAGATTCACACATATAATTACTTATAGAAGCACTGTAATAACTTGTGAATATATATGAACGAGTCAAGCTATGAAGTAAATTGACAGGTGTAACAATATTATTGTGTGCTTGCACATTACTAACAATGGCACACATTTGTTTTAAGGTTAGTAAAAAAAAAAAAAAAAACTTTTTAAGGTTAATTTGCTCTTATATCTTTAAGAGTTTTTTTTTTTTCTTAATCTTTGATAAACAAATCCATTAACTGCCTCATGTTTTGTTAGTTAACTTAGTACTCATTGGTGTCTGTGACGAACTTCTCCGACCCTCAGGGTGAATGCTTGTCTTTGTTAACCCCTATGGTCCCTCCTTCCCCCGCTATACGGGCCTTGTGTGACTTGTGACTCAGTGACTCCACTGCGTTCATTGATCATTACTTTCAAAGCAAGGGGGGTGAACTTCAGTTATGTTTTGCTTGTAAATTAGATGGAGTAATTACTTCCCTTTGATCGCAATAAACGCTGTTTTAATAAAAACATTATTTTTTTTTTACTTTACACAGTGTTAAATTATTCGGGCTTTTAGTATTAACCGCAATACATTACAGGCTTAATGGACTACATACTACATATACACTATATTAAAATGATATATCTAACTTATCCTAATACTGAACAACATCTTAACTTCTTATCATCAGTTAGGTTTATATTTAAAACTTAAATTTTCAATTTTAAAAAGTACAAAAGATCTGTATTAAATAATTAATTCTCTTTTATCATTTTTACCAACAGGGTAGTTAACTTCTGTTTTAGATTTGCAGGTAACATGGGCATGTGTTATCTACCCTTTTCAGCACTGAATGATTAAATGACGTATTGATAAAACAGCGACTGGAGGGAGGATGTAACCAGAGCAAATGTCAGGGGCCCACACAATTCAATGCCCCGTTGGGTACAGCAATTTATTGACAAATTGGTTGGTGTGGGTGTATACAGGGGTTCCAATCCAAGCCCAAGAACAACTAGCGGCAACTCGCACATAGAGATAATAATGTTGTCATCCTTACAATAATAAGAATAGTTTCACACTGTGAGGGCAGATAGACATATTCGGATTGGTTTTTTTTAAAACTGTTTTAATTACTAGAGAAATGTTAATTACAGAATCGGTCTTCTACCGATTATAAAATATTTTTAAAAATTACGTGTTTAGGCAAAAACGTTTGCCTGGTTACTGGCTGCTCGTGGTCTGGTCACTGGATATTGTCTGGTCACTGGCTGTTCATGGTCTGGTCACTGGATGTTCTGTATGGTCACTGGCTGTTCATGATCTGGTCACTAGATGTTCTGTATGGTCACTGGCTGTTCATGGTCTGGTCACTGGATGTTCTGTATGGTCACTGGCTTCTCATAATCTGGTCACTGGATGCTGCTAGTTTTCTGTTCACTGGCTGCTAATGGTATTGTCACATATCAATGTTGTACATGGGAATAAAATGATACATTTAATAGTCTTAATAAATCCTGTAGTCTGTGTAGGGGTGGTACCCAAGAGTTATAACCAGTAAACAGAAGATGGTGGATCTGTGCCCTACTTACAATGCTGTCCAGTGACTAATGTCACCGAAATAAACACCGGTTATTCGTTTCTATTCTTAAGACAAGTATTGTAGAGCGATCGACCACTAAACGAAGTGCTCCTAGTTCGATCCCTGGTATGGCTGAACTTTTATCGGGTACAATCGATGTCCCCCATGTCCATTCAGCTTACTGACGGTCACCTGACATTTGTTGGATTAAAGTAATCCCACAGCCGTGTGGCTTTAGAATCCCGATGCATCTTGACCTCCATGGTTTGCAATGACTTCCTAGAGTAGAGTACCAACTGCTTTGTCAATGAAGAAATATTTGTTTTCATGTTTGCTGCCAGGTTTGATGTTATATTTAACTTTAAATATACATTTCAAGATGTAAAACATAACAGTAAATTATGAAACGTTCATTTTTTATTTTTTAATTTTTTTTTTGCCGAATTTTAGTTAACGACGTATAAAAGCAGTTATTTATCCAAGCATAAAACTAGAACACTGACATATAAAGAGAGTTAACTTTGTTTGAAGTCCAGGCATACTTTCATTTGTCAGTGGTCTCCCTTATCAGTTTTAGAATGTTTACTGGCGCAAAAAATACTTACAAAAATTGAATTTCGCATAGTTTTATTTTAAAATACTTATACTGTAAAAAAAAAATAGTGTAAAGTAACACTATTCTGACTTTAAAGCATTACAAATTAAAAATGATTAAAGAATTTAAGTAAAATATATAGCGAATTGCGATCATTATTTAATTAGGAAATGATTCATCACATTAATATGCTAAATATAATAACGATTAATTATGTATATACATATATTCCGACTTACGAAACTAAAATGAGATTTTAAATAGCAAAAAAAAAAAAATAATAATAATAGAAATAAAACTAGATCGTTTAAAATATTTGTCCAAATTTATCCATAAACTGCCTTGGAAAAGGGTTTTCTTTAGGAATGTAACAAACAATTCTTTGGCTGTTAATGGTATGGTCACTAGTTGTTCATGTTCTGGTCACTAGCTGATCATGGTCTGGTCACTAGCTGATCATGGTTTGGTCACTAGTTGTAAATCTATGAAGCTGAAAAATGTCTGCTCCACAATTGGTCTACCAAATTGCCATCTTATGACAAAATATAAGTTTAAGAGAAATCTTTCAAATTATGAAGACGTAAATATAAGTCCCATTATGGGAGAAATTTTTACCAATACAATCATGAAATAGTTTTAATTTTTGTCAATTAAATAATGACGAAACAAGACATTTACACATAAAATCTAGTAAAATAAAAAAAAAGTAAAATACCGTTGACAAATATGAAGTAATAAATCTTTGTGTATGTACCAGTGGTTGAAAAATGTTTTACTATAATAAAATATTTTACTTTATAAGTTTGTATCATTAGGGGGGATAACTCAGGTTGAGAACCCCTCTACTGTAATGATGCTGTACAGACTGAAGCAGCTGGAGACCGGAGGGGGGGGGGGGGAAGAGCTGGGAAGACAATCAGACGAGTCTTGTGGACGGTTAATTTAGAGGTGACCAGTCACGTGGTCTGTGAAAGAGATGTGCTGTGTAAACATTCCTTTATAGATAAATTGTTGGGGGGAAGGTGGGATGGGGCGAGAGATATGTTTGTGTTGAGGCCGTACATAGTTGAACGATTCAGTGTGATGTAGTCAGTGTGTGTGTGTACATGTTTCTCTCTGTGTGTGTGTGTGTGTGTGTGTGCACATTAATGATATCCCTAACTTATACACACAATGAATAAACCAATGACAAGATGTGATTATCTCTATAAAGATTGTAATAGTATGATAGGGTAATCTGTAAGACTAATCTTTAGTTAGCGACACTAACATCGACGGACAGATAATGATAGATAGATAGATAGATAGATAGATAGATAGATAGATAGATAGATAGATAGATAGATAGATAGATAGATAGATAGACAGACAGATAGACAGATAGATAGATTAGATAGATAGATAGATAGACAGATAGATAGATAGATAGATAGATAGATAGATAGATAGATAGATAGATAGATAGATAGATAGATAGATAGATAGATAGATAGATAGATAGATAGATAGATAGATAGATAGATAGATAGATAGATAGATAGATAGATAGATAGATAGATAGATAGATAGATAGATAGATAGATAGATAGATAGATAGATAGATAGAATATTTAAACTGACGGAACTAATGACAGAAAATAGAAAAACTTGACAAAAAGTAAATTCGTGTCAATTTAATCAATGAAGTTTCCTGGCATGAAAAAAAATCGGAAAAATCACTTCCATCCGGAACAGGGTTGGTAACGTTTCACTTGAGGCGGTAAGGTCAGTTACACAATCATTTAATGGGCCTGTGCCCGGACTGTGTTGTCGTGTTGATTGGTTTTGATCATGCGTGACAATATCGTCTCTGTCCAGTATAGATTTAATGACAAGTCGCTGGATGGAGATACGTAGGACACTGAAAGGATGAACATCGTGATGGTTTAGGTTAGTTAAACAATGACCTATAGGTCTTATTTATCAGCCAATCAGAATGATTTTATTTATAACTGAGCTATCTACTTGAATCTATCGACTACAATTATTATGAATACATTGACCATTATCTGATGATCCCAACGTGCTACTAGAAAAAATGGATTTTGTTTAAACCTATATATTGTGTTATATTATCGTTTGTGTATGTTATGTTATATTGTGTTATATTGTCGTTTTGTCTATGTTGTGTTATAATTTATATTGTCGTTGTCTATGTTGTGTTATATTGTGTTATATTGTCGTTGTCTATGTTGTGTTATATTGTCGTTGTCTATGTTGTGTTATATTGTCGTTTGTCTATGTTGTGTTATATTGTCGTTTGTCTATGTTGTGTTATATTGTCGTTGTCTATGTTGTGTTATATTGTCGTTTGTCTATGTTGTGTTATATTGTCGTTTGTCTATGTTGTGTTATATTGTCGTTGTCTATGTTGTGTTATATTGTCGTTGTCTATGTTGTGTTATATTGTCGTTTGTCTATGTTGTGTTATATTGTCGTTGTCTATGTTGTGTTATATTGTCGTTTGTCTATGTTGTGTTATATTGTCGTTGTCTATGTTGTGTTATATTGTCGTTGTCTATGTTGTGTTATATTGTCGTTTGTCTATGTTGTGTTATATTGTCGTTGTCTATGTTGTGTTATATTGTCGTTGTCTATGTTGTGTTATATTGTCGTTGTCTATGTTGTGTTATATTATCGTTTGTCTACATTGTGTTATATTGTCGTTTGTCTAGGTTGTGTTATATTGCGTTATATTGTCTTTTGTCTATGTTGTGTTATGTTGTGTTATATTGTCGTTGTCTATGTTGTGTTATATTGTCGTTTGTCTATGTTGTGTTATATTGTCGTTGTCTATGTTGTGTTATATTGTCGTTGTCTATGTTGTGTTATATTGTCGTTTGTCTATGTTGTGTTATATTGTCGTTGTCTATGTTGTGTTATATTGTCGTTGTCTATGTTGTGTTATATTGTCGTTGTCTATGTTGTGTTATATTATCGTTTGTCTACATTGTGTTATATTGTCGTTTGTCTAGGTTGTGTTATATTGCGTTATATTGTCTTTTGTCTATGTTGTGTTATGTTGTGTTATATTGTCGTTGTCTATGTTGTGTTATATTGTCGTTTGTCTATGTTGTGTTATATTGTCGTTGTCTATGTTGTGTTATATTGTCGTTGTCTATGTTGTGTTATATTATCGTTTGTCTACATTGTGTTATATTGTCGTTTGTCTAGGTTGTGTTATATTGCGTTATATTGTCTTTTGTCTATGTTGTGTTATATTGTGTAAGGGAAAGATTATAGCGCAATTTCTTCCAGTTACGTTCTCTCCCAGCTGGAGTTTGCAAGGTAGAAAGCTAATCTATCCTTTTTTTCCCATTATCTTTAGACTCGTCTTGGTAATCTGTCATTTAAACTAGCGACCTGCAACCAGAGATAGACTTACATTTGCTGAGACTCCCCGTGGGAGGGGGGGGGGGGAATGACGTAGCGCCCCGTCCTTAACGAGATCTGACGACGCAACTCTACAGGACATCAACAGTTTGTGGTGGTGGTGGAGGAAAATAATTATCACAGGGTTCCAAAGTTAGCACGGAATGTTGTCGAGCCATTTCAAACTTGAGTTCATATCCCGTCCCTTGGGTAGTAAAAGAACATGTCTGGATAATGCATGAACTAATAGGACGTTGTGTTTCTTGCTGTTTAGAGACAGCTACATAAACAGACAGACAGTTACATAGACAGGCAGACATTTACATAGACAGACAGACAGACAGCAACATGGACAGACAGTTACAGAGACAAACGGACAGATACATAAACATACAGACAGTTACATAGACAGATAGTTAGTTATATAGACAGACAGTTACATAGACAGACAATTACATTGGCAGACAGTTACATAGCCAGACAGATAGTTACATAGACAGAGAGACAGCTACATAGACAGACATTAGTTATATAGATAATTATGTAGGATAATGCATGAACTATTTCGTTCTTTATATATATATATATATTTGGTTTTGCTGTTAATTTTAATGTTCTTTTATCTCTGACAGTTTGAAGTTCTCAGTGACCAATCATTCATACTGACCAGTTGAGCCTCACAAAACAACGAACTAATTATTTAAAGTCGCTTCAGTTAATTTCTCTCAGTGTATACAGTGTCCTCCCCTGTGTATAGCTGAAGGGTGACACACACTGTTACTACACGATATCTCTCTCTATACTTCAAGACTATCTCCACTCTCTATCTATCTCTCACTCTATTTCTTTTCTTGTTTCTCTCTTTCTTTCTCTCCCTCTTTCTCTCCCTCCCTACTCTCTCTCTCTCTGCGTCCATGGTTTCTCTCCCTCTCTCTTTTTTTTTCTCTCTCTCTAAGACTCACTCTATTGAGTAATATCACATTACTTTTACTCCATCAAAACTTCCTCTGCATAAAAAAAATGTTTGTCCCGACCTAAAAATAGCAACCCAGTGTCCAAGAGACAGAATTCACCACATCGACTGGGCATTTTGTGAGAGAGTCACCAGTAGTTGGTCGTGGGGGGGGTCTGTTCAAACAGCATTATATCTTTCTGTTCAAACAGCATTATATCTTTCTGCTCAAAGAGCATTATATCTTTCTGCTCAAAGAGCATTATATCTTTCTGTTCAAAGAGCATTATATTGTTCTGTTCAAAGAGCATTATATCTTTCTGTTCAAAGAGCATTATATCTTTCTGTTCAAAGAGCATTATATCTTTCTGTTCAAAGAGCATTATATTGTTCTGTTCAAAGAGCATTATATCTTTCTGTTCAAAGAGCATTACATCTTTCTGTTCAAAGAGCATTATATCTTTCTGTTCAAAGAGCATTATATCTTTCTGTTCAAAGAGCATTATATCTTTCTGTTCAAAGAGCATTATATCTTTCTGTTCAAAGAGCATTATATCTTTATAAACAACTTATAAACAATCAAACAACTTAATAACTTTCGTTATATCTTTATTCATCAATGGTCACAGTATTATCTAGTTTCCCCATGCTTTATGTTTGGTCACTAAATGTGTTGCACATGACGTTGATATCATTCATTTAAATGACTAGAAATTTAATTTACACTTGGACATGATGATGTTATATACAATTTTATATCAAAGGTTTTTGCTTTTGTTTGTTTTGTTTTTGTCTATATAACCTTTATTTAGCTAAATATACTTCATTAAGAAAACATCTCTAATTATTAATTCATTAAATTATGTTGTCTTTAGTCAATTTCAATTTGTTTATATTGTTGTTGATGTTGTTGTTGTTTGTGTTATCTTTGGAAAGTAGAACCTCCCTCTTTTTACGAATACATAAAACAAACATTATTGTGGCTGAAGGTCCTTGAACAAAGTTTGATCATCTAATCTCGTAATCTCGTAATCCAGTGGCTCTTAAAGTGTGGATCGCGACCCATCACTTGGTCGTCAAAGATTCTAATATTTACACAATTGAGAATATATATATACAATTAATTTTAGATTTTCTTTCTTTACAGTTTGACCTTACAAACCTAACATTTTGTCAGTGAATCACTAAAGTTTGAGAATCACTGTTCTAATCTCTTTATTCAATAATCCACGCGATGGTCGTTCAACTAATTGAAATGTTTACAGTAGAGATGAAGGTGATTACTTGCATTCCATTATTCATAGGTCAGTGTCGAGTACACAGTACACTTGGGCTGCCCTGATTTAGGACATCACTGTGTTTTTTGGCTTTAAGGTTTCGATATTTAATGCATAGTCAACAATCCAGTAATGAACTAGGGTGTGTGTATAAATCAGCACATGAACTCACTAGATAGTCATGATCTCATGTAATAATGTGGTTTTATAACACTAAATATCAATTAAAACAATTTTGGAGACACTTTTCAACAATTTACAATTCCCAGTGTGAAAACTTTCTAACAAAGACATTTTTTGCCTAATCATTTGATTAATAATTAGAATGTACTAAGGGCTTTTTGTTGATGGACTGATATAAACTAGGATTTGAAAAGTTTAATAAAAGTATTTGGTTAAGAAGTTGGTAGAAAGAAACATTCTTAAAATGAAACTTTTTATTATTATGTCAAAAAATATGTATATTTATATTTAATCAACTTTAATCGCTGTTTTCTTTTCGTTTAACCCATTAGTTGCAGTGGACTTA
>JAGDYQ010000092.1:449230-472780 GCA_021962125.1 Bulinus truncatus
CGAAGTCTGACAGTCAGTATTTCTGCATGATATCGAAACAGACATATGCCGGACAAGTTAAAGTCAGTATTTCTGCATGATTTCAGAAAAGAAATTTGCCGACGTGTTACAGTCAGTATTTCTGCATGATATCAGAACAAACGATTTTTATCGCAACAGTCTTCTGTACAACGTGTGTCGGACATGATCGGACGGTATTTATATCTCAACAGTATTTGTCCAACGTGTGTCGGACATGATCGGACGGTATTTTAATTGCAACAGTCTTTTGTCTAATGTGTCGGACAATATGTGACGAACATCATTTTCGCATGGTATCGTTACATTCCTATGTCAATTGTAAGTCAGACAGTATTTCTGTATGATATCGAAACAGACTTATACCCTGTTTGTGACAGTCAGTATTTCTGCATGATATCAGAACAGACTTATGTCCGACATGTGACAGTCAGTAATTCTGTATGATATCGAAACAGATTTATACCAGACTTTTGACAGTAAGTATTTCTGCATGATATCGGAACAGACCTCACAGCTTGACGTGTGTTATACATTAGATTCGATAGACGTCGCAAAAGTCATATTCAAACGTTTATCGGACCTTATACTTTAGAAATTGCAAATGTCTTATATTCGACTTGTTACGGACGTAATAGGACTGCATTTTGTCACATCAGTCTTTTGTCCAACGTTCGTCGGACATCATTGGACGGTATTTTTATCTCAATAGTCTTTAGTCCCACGTGTGTCGGACATGATCGGACAGTATTTATATCTCAACAGTATTTGTCCAACGTGTGTCGGACATGATCGGACAGTATTTTTATCGCAACAGTCTTTTGTCCAACGTGTGTCGGACATGAGCGGATAGTAAATTATCGCAACAGTCTTTTGTCTGACGAGTATCGAGTATGATCGGTCGGTATTTTTATCGAAACAGCCTTTGTACAACATGTGTCGGACAATATGTGACGAACATCATTTTCGCATGTTATCGTTACAGTCCTATGTCAATTGTAAGTCACACAGCATTTATGAATGAAATCGAAACAGACTAATGCCCCACGTGTGACAGTCAGTATTTCTGCATGATATCAGAACAGACTTATGCCCGACGTGTGACAGTCAGTATTTCTGCATGATATCAGAACAGACTTATGCCCGACGTGTGACATTCAGTATTTCTGCATGATATCAGAACAGACTTATGCCCGACCTGTGACATTCAGTAAATCTGAATGATATCACAACAGAATTTAGCCGACGTGTGACAGTCAGTATTTCTGGATGATATCAAAACATACTTATGCCTGACGTGTGACAGTCAGTATTTCTGCATAATATAAGAACAGACTTATGCCCGACGTGTGACATTCAGTATTGCTGCATAATATCAGAACAGACTTATCCCCAACGTGTGACAGTCAGTATTTCTTTCACGATATCAGAACAGACCAATGCCAGACATGTTGCAGAGAGTATTTCTGCATTTTATCGAAACATATGCTCTACGTGTGACAGTCAGTATTTCTGCATGATATCAGAATAGACCTATGTCCGACATGTGTTATACATTACATTCGATAGACGTCGCAAAATTCATATGTCAAACGTTTATTGGACTTAATACCTTTAGAAATTGCATATATCTTATATTAGACTTGTTTCGGACATAATCGGAGCAGCAGTCTTTTGTCCATCTTTGTTGGACATGATCGGACGGTATTTTCATCGCAACAGTCTTTTGTCCAACGTGTATTGGACATGATCGGACGGTATTTTATTGCAAATTTCTTTTGTCCAACGTTTGTCAACAAAAATCAGACAGTATTTTTATCGCAACACTCTTTTGTCCAACGTATGTCGGACATGAGCGGATGGTATTTTATCGCAACAGTCTTTTGTCCAACGTGTGTCGGACATGAGGGAACGGTATTTTATCGCAACAGTCTTTTGTCCAACGTGTGTCGGACATGAGCGAACTGTATTTTATCGCAACAGTCTTTTGTCCAACGTGTGTCGGACATGAGCGAATGGTATTTTATCGCAACAGTCGTTTTCTGTCGTGTGTCGGACATAAGCGGACTGTATTTTTATTGAAACAGTCTTTTGTCCAACATGTGTCGGACAATATGTGACGAACATCATTTTCGCATTTTATCGTAACAGTCGTATGTCAATTGTAAGTCGGGCAGTCTTTCTGTATGATATCAAAACAGTCTAATGCCCGACGTGTGACAGTCAGTATTTCTGCAGGATATCAGAACAGACTTATGTCCGACGTGTGACAGTCAGTATTTCTGCATGATATCAGAACAGACTTATGTCCGACGTGTGACAGTCAGTATTTCTGCATGATATCAGAACAGACCCCTATGCCCGACATGTTGCAGTCAGTATTTCTGCATTATATCGAAACATATGCTCAACATGTGACAGTCAGTATTTCTGCATTATATCGAAACTGATTTATACCAGACTTGTGACAGTAAGTATTTCTGCATGATTTCAGAACAGACTTATTTCCGACGTGTGTTATACATTAGATTCGATAGACGTCGCAAAAGTCATAATCAAACGTTTATCGGACCTTATACTTTAGAAATCGCAAATGTCTTATATATGACTTGTTACGGACATAATCGGACGGTATTTTTATCGCAACAGTCATTTGTCCAACGTGTGTCGGCGTAATCGGGCGGTATTTTTATCGAAAGAGTCTTTTGTCCAACGTGTGTCGGACATGAGCGGATGGTATTTAAATGGCAAGTCTTTTGTCCAACGTGTGTCGGACATGAGTGGACAGTATTTTTATCGCAAGTCTTTTGCCCAACGTGTGTTAAACATGATCGCACGGTATTTTATTGCAGCAGTCTTTTGTCCAACGTGTCAGACATGATCTGACCGTATTTTGATTGCAACGGTATTTTGTCCAGCGTGTGCCGGACATGATCGGACGGTATTTTTATCGCAACATTCTTTTGTCCAACGTGTGTCGGACATAATCGGACGGCATTTTTATCGCAACAGTCTTTTGTCCAACGTGTGTCGGACATGATCGGAAGGCATTTTTATCGCAACAGTTTTTTTCTTTCGTGTGTCGGACATAATCGGACGGTATTTTTATCGCAACAGTCTTTAGTCCAACGTGTGTCGGAAATGACAGGAAAGTATTTTTATTGCAACAGTCTTTTATCCAACATGTGTCGGACAATATGTGACGAACATCATTTTAGCATTTTATCGTAACAGTCCTATGTCAATTGTAAGTTGGGCAGTCTTTCTTCATGATATCAGAACAGACTTATGTCCGACGTGTGACAGTCAGTATTTCTGCATGATATCAGAACAGACTTATGTCCGACGTTTGACAGTCAGTATTTCTGCAAGATATCAGAACAGACTTATGTCCGACGTGTGACAGTAAGTATTTCTGCATGATTTCAGAACAGACTTATGTCCGACATGTGTTATACATCAGATTCGATAGACGTCTCAAAAGTCATATTCAAACGTTTATCGGACTTTATACTTTAGAAATTGCAAATGTCTTATATTCGACTTGTTACAGACATAATCGGACGGTATTTTTATCGAAACAGTCTTTTGTCCAACGTGTGTCGGACATAATCCGACGGTATTTTTATTGCAACAGTCTTTTGTCCAACGTGTGTCGGACATAATCCGACGGTATTTTTATTGCAAGTCTTTTGTCCAACGTGTGTCGGACATGATCGGACGGTATTTATATCGCAACACTTTTTTGTCTAACGTGTTTCTGACATTAGCGGACGTATTTTTATCGCTACAGTCTTTTGTCCAACGTGTGTCGGACATGATCGGACGGTATTTTTTATTGCAACAGTCTTCTGTCCAACGTGTGTCGGACATGAGCGGACGGTATTTTTATCGCAACAGTCTTTTGTCCAACGTGTGTCGGACATGATCGGACGGTATTTTTATCGCAACAGTCTTTTGTCCAACGTGTGTCGGACATGATCGGACGGTATTTTTATCGCAACAGTCTTTTGCCTGACGTGTGTCGGACATGATCGGACGGTATTTTTATCGCAACAGTCTTTTGTCCAACGTGTGTCGGACATGATCGGACGGTATTTTTATCGCAACAGTCTTTTGCCTGACGTGTGTCGGACATGATCGGACGGTATTTATATCGCAACACTTTTTTGTCTAACGTGTTTCTGACATTAGCGGACGTATTTTTATCGCTACAGTCTTTTGTCCAACGTGTGTCGGACATGATCGGACGGTATTTTTTATTGCAACAGTCTTCTGTCCAACGTGTGTCGGACATGAGCGGACGGTATTTTTATCGCAACAGTCTTTTGTCCAACGTGTGTCGGACATGATCGGACGGTATTTTTATCGCAACAGTCTTTTGTCCAACGTGTGTCGGACATGATCGGACGGTATTTTTATCGCAACAGTCTTTTGCCTGACGTGTGTCGGACATGATCGGACGGTATTTTTATCGCAACAGTCTTTTGTCCAACGTGTGTCGGACATGATCGTACGGTATTTTTATCGCAACAGTCTTTTGCCTGACGTGTGTCGGACATGATCGAACGGTATTTTTATCGTAACAGTCTTTTGTCCAACGTGTGTCGGACATTAGCGGACGGTATTTTTATCGCAACAGTCTTTTGTCCAACGTGTGTCGGACATTAGCGGACGGTATTTTTATCGCAACAGTCTTTTGTCCAACGTGTGTCGGACATTAGCGGACGGTATTTTTATCGCAACAGTCTTTTGTCCAACGTGTGTCGGACATTAGCGGACGGTATTTTTATCGCAAGTCTTTTGTCTAGCCTATGACAGACATTATATAACGGACATTATTTTCGCATTATATCGCAACAGTCTTAAGTCCAGCGTGCGTCGGACAGTGCTTTTGTGTCTTATCGCAATAGTCTTATCCAGCGTTCGACGGACTGTATTTTCACGTAATATTGCAACCGTCTTTTTTCAAGTGTAAAAACAATTATAAAACTAGAAAAAAATGTAATAAAAAACATCATCTGTACATAATTGTAACCATTAAAATAAAGATAATACATATTTATAATGTAGAAAAAAGGAGCACAAGAAAAAAATCGTCTTTCAATTTCAAGAACAAATTTTCCAACTATATTGGCAGATAAAATATCTACCAATGTTTAGCTAGTTTATCAGTAGCAATAACAGTAGCAATAAAATATAACACAGTAGTCGTAATTAAATATCTCATAATAGGATCTGACGTAACCTTATCTTGTATGGGCTCAAAGATTTTAATTCTGCATCAGCTACATCGGAATAATTTTGAAAATTGGAAGTAGATATTTATGCTTATTTCTGAAAATTCAGCGTATGAATCTAACACTTCACAATCTAGTAACAAATAGTTCTTGAAATTGAAAGATGTTTACAAAAAGTTTGATTAAAAAATAAAAATAATAAATGAATACATAAAAAATTAAGTAAAACCTAAAAAAAGATATGTCAAGTATTTAAAACAGCGCCTGGAAAAGTTATTTTCAAGAGCTAATACATGTTGAATTT
The DNA here is from genome assembly GCA_021962125.1 of Bulinus truncatus. NCBI lineage: Eukaryota > Metazoa > Mollusca > Gastropoda > Planorbidae > Bulinus > Bulinus truncatus. The sequence continues at coordinate 454,793 of JAGDYQ010000092.1, forward strand.
ATATTTTTCTGTCATTTGAATTCCATTATCATTGGAAAAAAAATTGTAAAATACAATTTTTTAAATGTCTTGTTTTTAAAAAATACAATTTCTAAAGATTACTTTCCAAGGAATACATAAAGAAAGAAAAAAGAAAGGGAAGTAAAGTGGTGACGTGGTCTGAGACGAGGTTGAATGACGTCACTGTTTCTTGTCCAAGTTGCCTGTAAATCATTTCATTGTATTGCGAATAAAGACAAAATAATTAAATGCAAAATAAAACAAACAAAAAAAGATTACATAATAATGTGTTTTGAAATGATAAAAAGTACATGTTTGTAACAAAAAATAAACTTCGTAAATATCTGTTTTAGAAATAACAGATGAAAAAAAAGTAATAGCAAGATAATTGCAATTCGTCTGAGTAAATGTTAATTGTTACAACCAGGAGAGAATAGAAAGGCTAAAAAAAATATACACGTTAAATTAACAATAAGAAGGATTTTACACCTACTACAGGTAGGTAAAAAGCTAAAATAAATAAATAAATAAATAAAGAGATGTATACATAAAAAATATGTATAAAAAGCCATAGAAATATTTATAAACAAGCAATTAAGCTTGTTCCATTCTGGACACAGGATGTGTTAGCGCATTTTCATGTTATGTATCAGTACGTATGCTATCTTTCAGTAAATATTTGTAAATTTTGGAAATGTTTATAAATTCAATTGTGTAATGCATATATCTGTAAAAAAAAATTATAAAGACGTTTCTTCATATTTGAAAAAAAATTATTTTCTTTTAAATCTAACTACAAGTGGTTTGTGGTCACTGAAATAGGACTCATAATTGAAAACATTCTAAATTATAGTCATTTAATCGTCCGAAAACTCCGTCAATTGTTGCATAGCTCTGATACTTTCAATTAAACTCAGAACACAAGCTTACTATTTCATTTGATGAGTTTCTTAATAAATCTTGGTGAAACTACGTGCTGCAGTATTTCGCACCAAATGAATGGGTTATTGAACGTACAAGGTGTATATATAATATATAAGCCCCTTAGGAGCCCTGAAGCCCGGCCCTCAGAGGTCCTATCGCGAAATGAAATTTTGATGTACACATGGCAGGCCAAGACCTACAATGATATATACATCAAGGGTCTAGGACTTATAGTTGCTGAGATATAGCGCTCCTTTATTAATATAGCTTATATAGTAAAAAACGGTACTAAGGCCCCTTTTACGGCCCTGAGAGGTCAGATCGCGAAATGGAATAAAGTCATTTCTTGGCAGGCCAAGACCTACAAAATGATATATACATCAAGGGTCTAGGACTTATGGTTGTTGAGATCTAGGGTGATGACGGACGGACGGACAGACAGACAAAACGGGGACAATAGTGCATTTTTTTTTTCGAAAATGCTCTAAAAATTAATAAATAGTTTCAATATTATTAAATTTAAAAAAGTAATGTCTACAACATCTGAACATATAATGTTCTATAAAAGATTCTATGAAGAGAGAAAAATAAATAAAATGAATTTAAAACGGTCTCTATTTGATTGTTTTCTTTTAAACTTAATTGTACTAGTTTTATGTATCAATTTAACTAAGCCCTAATTGTTCTGAAAAACTGATATCGTAAAATGTTTCACTTTATAATGTGTTTCGAGAACAAAATAAAATAAAAGACTTGACCGATTCAGTATCTTACAATGATACTAACCATTAAATATTTATATAGCAGGAATTTATTCGCCTAAAATGTCGATTATTTTATGGTACTTTTACCAATATAGTTATATTAATTCTTAATGAGTATTGCTTTTACAGTGACGTAAAATTACACCTAGCACTAACGGAAAATGGCATGATTCGGTTATGTCTTGACACAATAAGTCCTTTGTAAAACTATTATATAGGGTACACTGGAGAAACAAAGATGTCACCCTCCAAAAACTGGATTAGAAAAATTAAAAACTACTCCGGTTAATTTATCCGCATCTTGAATGGTGGGTGTGTGATAAAGAGAAGAATCTCTAGACTTATCTACGGTGGACAGACCTACGTACTATAAGAGGACAGAACTATCTACTGTAAGAGGACAGAACTATCTACTGTAAGAGGACAGAACTATCTACTGTAAGAGGACAGAACTATCTACTGTAAGAGAACAGACCTATCTACTGTAAGAGAACAGAACTATCTACTGTAAGAGAACAGAACTATCTACTGTAAGAGGACAGAACTATCTACTGTGAGAACAGACTTGTCTACTGTAAGAGGACATACTTATCTACTGTAAGAGAACAGAACTATCTACTGTAAGAGAACAGACCTATCTACTGTAAGAGAATAGAACTATCTACTGTAAGAGAACAGACCTATCTACTGTAAGAGGACAGAACTATCTACTGTAAGAGGACAGAACTATCTACTGTAAGAGGACAGAACTATCTACTGTAAGAGAACAGACCTATCTACTGTAAGAGGACAGAACTATCTACTGTAAGAGGACAGACCTATCTACTGTAAGAGGACAGAACTATCTACTGTAAGAGGACAGACCTAACTACTGTAAATTTCCAGAGGTGAATACTTCAAAATAAAAAAAAAATAATCTGATATTGTTGTCTTATACGAGGCTATATTAGAAAATAAAACAACGGCTCATGTTTACCTGAGCCTATTGCCTGTTTATCTATTTAGTTATAAAAAAAAACAATAGATAAAATGTAATTTCATAAAAGAAAACTGCGAATAGCAAACATATAGGTTTACCGCTACCATTAAAACGATTTTTGTCTCCAATTTTTTAAATAATGTATAGCTAATTATTTCAAGAAGAATATAAATCATATGTATGAACAAACAGATTGATCAAGAAGAATCATGACGCTATGCCAAATAGTTAAGTCATAGCAATCAGAACAAAAAAGCATATACACAGATACATAAAGAATAAAAATGTTAAAGAAAATCCAAAATAATTACCATAATAATACATTAATAGAATTTGTAAACAATGAAACAAATACAAAATAAAAAGCAAATAGTAGCATAAAGAATGAACATGAAGCGAAATATCAATTACAATATTTATACATTTAAAGCACAGCTGTTCAAATGATAGAAAGAAAAACAAATAGAGAATAATATTATAAATAACAGCTAGACAATAATGTTGTAAATAACAGATAGTGAATAATGTTATAAATAACAGATAGAGATGGAGAATAATGATATAAATAACAGCTAGAGAATAATGTTGTAAATAACAGATAGAGATGGAGAATAATGATATAAATAACAGCTAGAGAATAATGTTGTAAATAACAGATAGAGAATAATGTTATAAATAACAGATAGAGAATAATTCTGTATATAACAGATAGAGAATAATGTTATAAATAACAGATAGAGAATAATTCTGTAAATAACAGATAGAGAATAATGTTATAAATAACAGATAGAGAATAATGTTATAATTAACAGATAGAGAATAATGTTATAAATAACAGATAGAGAATAATGTTATTAATAAAAGATAGAGAATAATGTTATAATTAACAGAGAAAAATGTTTAAAAAGTTATATTATTTTGTTTTTTTACTCTATTTTATGTTATGCATAAACTAAAGAATATTATAAAAGCTATCCACAAAGTCCATGTTTCAAAGGTGTGTTTCAAATGAATAAAATTAAATGAACTACTATAATTAATTTTTTAGATTAAAAATTAGATATTGATGTAATATAATACAATATGGACACGATATGTTAATGAATCACACAAAATGATACTTAACTCCTAGGCAAAGTTCACTTCATTGCCAGAAATCAAGCACCGTTTTAAATGTGATTCGAATTAATCATGACCATATGATGGTTAATTAAAAGAAGTGGGGAAAAAAACTAAGCTAAATCTTAGTTATCTGTTGTCATTTATTTCATAGAACTGAGTATCAAAGTTGATTATGTTAACTCGCATAGTACATCATTAAGGCTAGCAATAAGTTGTGACAATTCGCAGCAGGGTCTGACCTGAAAAATGAAAAACATTCCGAGCTGAAAAGAAAGTGTAATGTTTGGGTTACCCTTTAAAAAATATAACGTAGTGGCACTGCTGTTGAATGAGACTAATACTCATAGAAACCTGATTGCAATGTGTGCAAACAAAGAAAAGGTTACAATAAATGTGCGTTGTCTGACAAGCAAACCAATTCTCAAGATCATTCAGTCAAACCTTTGAAATCATCGACAACATATAGTCTAAGAGAACATTTACCGCACCGTAGTATGTCCTAGTTTGTTGAACATTATCTACGCCATTTTTCGAATCAGTATTAAGTCCGAAGATTACCAGGTCTCATTTTATCGCCAATGTCTAATGTCCAACGTGTGTAAAATATATACTACGCCAGTAATGCCCCAACATGTATCGGATAGTTATAGGCGATAAATTTATCTCAACGGTATTACGTCAAACATGTGTCGGATAGTTGTTAAATGTGATACATTTATCTCAACGGTATTACGTCAAACATGTGTCGAATAGTTGTTATATGTGATAAATTTATCTCAACGGTATAACGTCAAACATGTGACGGATAGTAACGTGATTTTTTTCAACTCTAGGCCTATTATCTATATCATGTGTCAGACATTTTATGATGACACTTTTATCGCGACAGTATTATGTCTAACCTAACTTGTACATAATCTGTACTATTTATTGCAACAGTAGTATGTCTATCATGTTTCGGATTTTATCTAAGTTATTTTTTATCGCAGTATGGTTATATCAAACTTTTGTTGGAGATTATTTGACTATATGGATTATGTCCAACGTGTGATGAATATAATTTTAGCATCTTATCAGTGTGGTGATATTATTATTGCCATGCAATATCCAACAGTAATATGGCCATCTTGTGTTGAATCTTACATTGGAATAAGTTTATCACCAATTAATTCCCTTAATGTGTCGGATTTAAATGTATCTTTTTCTCGCAACATATCATATTAAAAAATTTCGGACCTTAAATGATGCAATATAATCGCAGCATTATTCATGTTAACATGTGAGGTCATTATTTGAAGTTATATCTCAGCACTGGTACAAAGTATGTCGAACATTATCGTACAGTTAGCAACTGTATTAAACCTACATTGAGTTGGACATTATCGGATAGTTAAGTAATTACAACAGTATTTTGTCAAACTAATATCTGACATTATCAAATGGTTAGTTTATCGAACTAGTATTTTGTCCAACCTGTGTCGGACAAGATCAGACGGTATTTTATCACAAGTCTCTTTGTCCAACCTGTGTCAGACAAGATAGGACGGTATTTTATCACAAGTCTCTTTGTCCAACCTGTGTCAGACAAGATCGGGCGGTATTTTATCGCAACAGTCTTGTGTCCAACCTGTGTCAGACAAGATCGGGCGGTATTTAATCGCGACAGTCTTTTGTCCAACCTGTGTCAGACAAGATCGGGCGTTATTTTATCGCATGTCTTTTGTCCAACCTGTGTCAGACAAGATCGGGCGGTATTTAATCGCGACAGTCTTTTGTCCAACCTGAGTCAGACAAGATCGGGCGGTATTTAATCGCGACAGTCTTTTGTCCACCCTGTGTCAGACAAGATCGGGCGGTATTTTATCGCATGTCTTTTGTCCAACGTGTGGCGGACATTATCTTCGCTATTTATTTTACAATATTGTGTCCAACTTTTGTCAAACATTAACTGAGTATTTATTAAACCCAACAGTAATATCGTTAGCGGCCTTACGTCGAATGAATTTAGGTGCAGTAGAAAATATGCGGCGATAAAAAAATTAAAGAATGAACTCATTAAAGCTATAAACATGACACCTGAGAGCTATAAACATGACATCTTAGAGCTAGAAACATGACATTTGAGAGCTAGAAACATGACATCTTAGAGCTAGAAACATGACATTTGAGAGCTAGAAACATGACATTTGAGAGCTATAAACGTGACATCTGAGAGCTAGAAACATGACATTTGAGAGCTAGAAACATGACATTTGAGAGCTAGAAGCATGACATTTGAGAGCTATAAACGTGACATCTGAGAGCTATAAACATAACATTTGAGAGCTAGAAACATGATATATGAGAGCTATAAACATGACATCTGAGAGCTATAAACATAACAGCTGAGAGTTAGAAACATGACAGCTGAGAGCTATAAACATGACATCTGCGAGCTATAAACATGACATCTGAGAGCTATAAACATAACAGCTGAGAGCTAGAAACATGACAGCTGAGAGCTAGAAACAAAACATTTGAGAGCTAGAAACATGATATATGAGAGCTATAAACATGACATCTGAGAGCTATAAACATAACAGCTGAGAGCTATAAACATGACATCTGAGAGCTAGAAACATGACATTTGTGAGCTAGAAACATGACATCTGAGAGCTAGAAACATGACATCTGAGAGCTAGAAACATGACATTTGAGAGCTAGAAACATGACATCTGAGAGCTATAAACATAACATTTGAGAGCTAGAAACATGATATATGAGAGCTATAAACATGAAATCTGAGAGCTATAAAAATGACAGCTGAGAGCTAGAAACATGACAGCTGAGAGCTAGAAACAAAACATTTGAGAGCTATAATATGACATCTGAGAGTTAGAAACATGACGTCTGAGAGCTAGAAACATGAAATCATAGAGACCAATTAGAAGTTGTTGCTCTAGGGGCGCGTCGGTTCTGCCCGCTGTTAATTCCGCATCCCTAGTAGTAATTTCTTTTTGTGTCAGAGACTTTATACATTCGTAGTTTTCTTTGCCATAAAATGTCCGAAAAAAAAAACTAAAATTAATGTATTTTAATCGAGTAGATTATATTAAACATTTGTCGGACAAAAGTATATTTCGCATTCTCTATTCATACTAGAAATAGAATTGTAAAAATATGTCGAACATTACCTTTAGATATTTTAAATCGAAATAATATTATTTACAACATATGAGATCGCTATTTGGCAATTTTACAAAACACAACGGTGTTATTCTCATCATTGTAAGAGTATCGGGCGGAATTTTTAAATCGCAACAATCTTTTGTAAACGTGTGTGGGACATGAGCGGACGGTATTTCAATCGCAACAGTCTTTTGTCCAACGTGTGTCGGACATGATCGGACGGTATTTTAATCGCAACAGTCTTTTGTCCAACGTGTGTCGGACATGATCGGACGGTATTTTAATCGCAACAGTCTTTTGTCGATCATGTGTCGGACATGAGCAACGCGGACAGTACTGTAATCTCAACAGTATTTCGCAATTTGTTGTATAAAAAAACTGAATTTTTAAACAAATTGGTTTAAATATTTCTCAATATGGGCTCTAGTAGCGACACGAATCATATCAAAATGAAACTAAATTTCTAGCCATGTTCGCGTCCATGGCTAGAAAATTAGAAGCGTTTCAACATATTTCGATCAGCTAACTGTGTCCATAGAGAGGGGCATAAAATAATTTCCTGAAAAAAAATGAAAGGTTTTGTCAGCTGTGAAAGTTTTAGGATGATCACAGGATTCATGTCTGCTTTGGAAAGTCCTGTTAAAAAAAAGTATGAATTAAACATGGGAAAAATATAAAAGACAATACTGCAAAGATATGGGTAACAAAGCTTTGTGATAAAAAAGAATTGCATCAAGTGTATAATAAATATGTGATGTCATAAAGATTGTCAAAAACAGTCAGTATAATTGGTCAAAGCATGTGCAAAGTGACAAGCATCAAAGCGATAATGAAGCATAAAAAAGCAACATAATAAAGCAATATAATATATCAAACATATGAAACACTAATAAAAAGCGATCGAGTCAAATAGAGTAGTACGGTTTGTTAGACGGCGGTATCGCGAATAACTGCGTCATATATAATTTACAACGGTGTACTAAATACCCCTAAGTATAACCCTACTAAATATCACCTTGACTATCCTGTTATCTAACTCTAACAGTCTAATGGCGTAACTTTGTTCAAGTTCTAAAGTCTGGAGAGATTTCTCCAGAACTCTTTGTTCCTTCAAGTTGTACATCACTGCAGCCATCTCTCTATCATGGACAGATTTTCCACCAACTTGGGTTGTCATGGTTACCAGCTAAACTATCAAGTACTGGACCTGAAAATAAAAGGACTGAAAATAATTAATAGTTGTATTTGTAAATTTAGGTCTTGTCAAGTATTTTTTTTTTATGTTTGTCAGTCGAGTCTTGCCAGTTTGTATTATGTGTTGAATTCGTCAGTCGAGTCTTGCCAGTTCTAAGTGTTGAATTTAGTTAGGCGAGTCTTGCCTAGTCCTGTTAATGGTTGAATTCGTCAGTCGAGTCTTGACTAGTCTTATTAATGGTTGAATTTCTCAGTCGAGTCTTGCCAATACGTATTAAGTCTTAATAATAGCTGACGTTGTGAGCTGAGGCTTGTCAAATCTTATTAATAGTTGAAATTTTAAGTCGAGTTGAATTAGTAAGTCAAATCCTGCTAAATCTTATTAACAGTTGAGTGTTGTATTAGTAAGTCAAGTCTAGCTAAGTCTTGTTAACAGTTGAATTAGTAAGTCAAGTCTAGCTCAGTCTTATTAACAGTTGAATTAGTAAGTCAAGTCTAGCTCAGTCTTGTTAACAGTTGAATTAGTAAGTCAAATCCTGCTAAATCTTATTAACAGTTGAGTGTGTAAGTCGAGTCCTGCTAAAACTTTTTAAAAAGTTGTATTAGTAAGTCAAGTCTAGCTAAGTCTTGTTAACAGTTGAATTAGTAAGTCAAGTCTAGCTAAGTCTTATTAACAGTTGAATTAGTAAGTCAAATCCTGCTAAGTCTTATTAACAGTTGAATTAGTAAGTCAAATCCTGCTAAGTCTTATTAACAGTTGAATTAGTAAGTCAAGTCTTGCTAAGTCTTTTTAATTGTAGCATTTTTATTATAATAGCTAAGTCTTGTACAGTCTACGTCATACGGCGTCATGTCGTCGGAGAAAAGTTGCACCTTTCTCATTGAAAATGGCAATGACTAGAGTTTATAAAGCCTTAAGAGATGCCAGTCAAAAAACTCATCAATCTGTCACAATCCTTGAATCAGCCAATAGGATGCGACAAAGGTGTTATTCAGATCCACTTAAGGTGCACATAACGTGTGAGGGTAATTAGAGGCGCTCACGGGTAGCTTCATCGACAGTTTAACGGGTCGTTGACACGCTCCTGACAACGTTTTCTCTTTCTTAATCTTACGTTGGCTCCACCTCTGATCAATTATTTTTCCAATTCTTCCGCACCACGCCATTTTTTTACACACGCACACACACACACACACACACACACACACACGCACACAGCACTGTGTTCACCGCACCATGCGGCCCGGGAAAATCAATCACAATAAGCATGGGGGCCCTACTCTGAGAATAACCGACCCTTTCCCCGCCGGTTCCCTTTTCTGATTAAAAACAAGTAATAGTTAAGCTGTTATATTTTTATTATTAAATTATGTTATTTTATATTTAAAAAAAAACTTCATAACAATAGAAATACGTAATGTTGTTTTAAATGGCACGTTTTGTTGAGTTTTAGTATCTCACTCGTAATGTATACGTCAGATTTATTTATTTTTATCAGTTTATTTATTCATTTTATTCACTAAATATTGACGAATTATGATCTAGTCCACCCGTGATCTTGTCCACCCTTGATCTAGTCCACCCGTGATCTAGTCCATCCATTATCTAGTCCACCCCAGTCCACCCATGATCTAGTCCACCCATGATCTAGTCCACCCATGATCTAGACCACCCATGATCTAGTCCACCCATGATCTAGTCCACCCATGATCTAGTCCACCCCAGTCCACCCATGATCTAGTCCACCCATGATCTAGTCCACCCCAGTCCACCCATGATCTAGTCCACCCATGATCTAGTCCACCCATGATCTAGTCCACCCATGATCTAGTCCACCCATGATCTAGTCCACCCATGATCTAGTCCACCCATGATCTAGTCCACCCCAGTCCACCCATGATCTAGTCCACCCATGATCTAGTCCACCCATGATCTAGTCCACCCATGATCTAGTCCACCCATGATCTAGTCCACCCCAGTCCACCCATGATCTAGTCCACCCCAGTCCACCCATGATCTAGTCCACCCATGATCTAGTCCACCCCTGATCTAGTCCACTAAGGTAAAGACCTTAAGTAAAAGAATATTTGTTCGCTCATGAAAAACTAACTTTAGGAAGCCTATGTTAGTGTATTACAAGGTTCCCTCGACAAAAACGGTTTCAATGTCACCACTTCCAATTCTTGGGCCCCCTACCCCTTGCTCATCTTGGGCCCCTAATAATCTTTGGCAACATGACAACTTCGGACCCCTCCCCCACACACACACAACTGTTTAGTGTGTGAAGTCCCTGTAAGGATGAGATGAAATCTCCTAGATCCTACAAACCACTAATGGGACGGTTTTATGGTGCCCTTCTTTCATCCCCACTATAGCTAATAGTGCAATGACCATGGAGGCACCACGGGAGATATAGCGGTAACTTTTACCATGACCTAACAAAACATTGGTCCTCACCGGAGATCAAACCAGGGATCCAAAGGTCGACAGTTGAGCGTTTTATCACACGACTGAACATTTGTGAAAGGACTTTTGATAGACTTTTACTGACAGAGGGCACCATACTGATTAAGTAACACAACTTCACTTAAATGGGTTCCTAGCTTAGGTTTGGGAAGTGAACGCGGCTGGGCGTTGTGCTAACCACAAAATCCCATCTTTAGCGAGGTTATAGAAACAGATGAATTCAACATTTCATCTACCCCTGTGACCCGTTAGGTTTGAGGAAACCTTACTTTTTTTTTTACTGATAGCGTGCCACATAGCAATAGATTTGATATGAATTTTACTGATAGTTAATATTGGTCTTTTGGCAGTGGGAGCCCTTAGAAGTTGCCTGGTTTGCCTATCAGTAGGAATGGCTCTGGCCAAAGCGCATATTTTCTGTACTAACTTCTCATTACTTTTTCTTACAAACCTAAAAATCTCTAAATCTCTGCCTGTAATGACCAAAAAGATAAGGGTGGTTTAGTTAATAAATGTCAGTTTCAGATAAAAATAATTTCTGTATATTTTTCATCAAAAAGCCGCAACCGTAAAATAATTTGCCGATTTGACAACATTATGTTAACACTCATAGCCCGATATTTTACATTAATATTTAGTCATTTTATCCTCTCAGATTGCTTTCTCGGTGTCGGTTTCGGTATGATTTTCTCCGACACCTTAAAACCGGGCAAAACTTAACGTTCCAACACAGAGCGAAAATACCGATATCGACCGACATTCACCGACATTGACTGACATTGACAGATTATTGGTAATGCCCACAAGAAACCAATTCGACCCTTGTTTTTTTTTTATATCATCGTCTCTCTTTTTAAGGGGGGGGGCTCAAATTTATCATGTTCTAAGGGGCCTCAACAAAACGTAATCCGCCTCTACCAGTCTTGCCAGTTATTAAATGTTACATACAGATATCGACGTAGAGAGGGGATGGGGGTGGGTGATTACTTAACTAAACTATACGTTGTATTTGTGTGTATTAGTACATAAAGTGGAGCAGACCACTTACCATTTCCCATATTTTGACTAATACAATCTCAAAATGTTGCCTGATTTGATGGATGCAATTTTAATTGTATGTATTGTGGTCGTATTTGTTCTATTTTTCTTCCCTACAATGTGTCATTTCTAAACGATTGTGGATATATATATATACTGGATTATTCTGTTTTAACTAAAACACATATCGAATAAAAAGTGATTATAAAAAAGGTATGTATTAAGGTAAAAAATAATAAGTATTAAAAAAGTTTATATTTTGCTAAAACTAAAACTGTTTATGATAAGATTTTTTTTTTAAAAGCACTTTTTTAAAAATGAAATAAAAATTCATTTGATTAAGTTTACTTATAGCAATTAAAATGTCAACAAACTCATGGTCATCAATATCACATTTAACTTTATTTATTTGGTTCGCCATTAGCTAATGAATGTCGCTTACAGACATAATAATAACAGAGTGGGAAGGGATGTATGTGGCTGGAAGGTTTCGAAGTGTACATGATACATAGTTATAATTAATTACATCTGATGATAACAAGAAGAACTTAAATGGCGCCCAGGTTTTTATTGTTAAGTCAACATAATTTAAATAGTTTAGATACAATTAGTTAAATCTGGATGGGTTGTTCTATTGGTGGCTTAAAAAATAAAAGACCTCATCAGATTTATTTAATCAACTAAACCGGCAAAAACAAAACTAATCAACTAAACTATCAAGGGAGATAGCAATGTTTGACAACTAAAACTTTCTACAGTCATTTGCCTCCCTTGAAATATCGAAATGTGCACCATAAAGTCTAAAAAAACTTTTTGAATTTGAAAGTCAAAATAAAATAAGTCATTGTATCATCATGAATTAAAATTAATTGTATTAATAAACGAGGTGATGCCTATCTAGATTTATAGTTTGATATTTATTTATTTATTACAATTTGTTATTATTATTTATGTGTACCAATAATTATAATGACATATTAAGAGCAGTATACATGTTTAGTATTCAAAATAGAAAGACGTACTAAGTCCAGTTTTCTTTAATTATTTTGTTATGTCATAAAAAAACAACAAAAATAATCTTAAGTGGTTACCCACCACTATATTTTAGTTTGATTAACATATAATTTAAATATTTTTTTTTTAATTTTAAAGGCATTTTAATAAAAAAAATTAAACTTGCTATTATCATGTGCACATTTTACTCCCATTTGACTAGTCTAAATAAAACTAAAAAAAAGCTGTTTTAGTCTTGCTCCTGTATATACCGGTATTTTACTTCCTTATTTAATTTGGCACTATAATCTCCATTTATATTTTCGCCCCATTAAAACGTTTACAATTTATATAAAATTAAAAATCAGTTTATTTTTTTATGCCAGAAGACAGAGTGTTGACTTAAGATTGTCGGATGATGTTCTCATTTATGTGCTGCCCAGATCCAAATTTATTGCCCATAAACATGTTAGGTGAGTTTGGTTTCGATTCTACAGACATTACTATTTTACGTTAAGCTGCATAATGTTGCAAAAAATAAATGACGAAGCTGAATGTCGAGCTAGAATAGGTCAGATCGCGAAATGGACTTTTGATGCAGGAACGGCAGGCCAAGACCTACAAAAAAAGTATATACATCATGGGTCTAGGACTTATGGTTGCTGAGATCTAGGGTGATGACAGACGGACGGACAGACGGACAAAACGGAAACATAGCGCATTCGACTTCTCGAAAATGCGCTAAAAATTGAAGACTCAACCCACAAATAAAACTAATAAAAACGGGTTTTCCCAAATACAACAAACCATACCAAGTAACCTTGTCCCACATCTAAATGCCATTACTTACTTTCAGTTATATTTTAAACATTATTTCCCTTTTTCATTTCTCAATTTAGAGACAACTTTTGAAACGAAGAGTCCGAGCCCAACACAGTGGACATCATATGGACACGACTGCTTGTGGCCACCGTGGCGCCTCCATTGCCATTGCGGGGGATGTAGAAATGCACCAAAGAATTGTCCAAACAGTGGCGCCGGGCTGACCATAGAACCGAAATATAAACATGACATCCTTACAGTGAATCCATAGGATGTGTAATGTGACCACGTCAATTTATTTTATATTGTCTGTATTAGTATCATGAATAAAGTATTGAACTGTAAGCCTGTTTGTTTGGTCATTTATGATATTTGTGTCTGTATGTCTCTATGTCAAATAAAGAAATCGATTAAAACAGTCACAATATCTGCATAGCCAGCGACATAGGCCAATCATATGAAGATAATAACAATGCTTATTTACATACTCATACATTTTAGATATTTTTATATAATCCCAAGGGAAAATGGCTAACTTAATTATCAAAACAACACATCTTTAATGCTAATATACGAGATTTTAAAATGTTAAAAGAAAAAGTATTTTTAAGGATAAATAACACAAAATAATTCTATGTATTTCTACTCAATCACTAATAGTATGAAGATTATTTTTTGTTCAATTTAAGAATTAAAATTAAACAATATAAAATTTAACTAGAGCCATTCAGAATATTTTTAAGAATGAAAATTGTATCCTAATGAAAGTAATGAAAAATAATACAGAAAATTATTATCTTTTAGTAATCTTTTAGTAAGTTTTATTATTTTGTATATCATCTAAGCACATATATTAAGTCAGAGATTGTGCCAGCTATTCTTGGGCACCTGAAAATCTTCCACTACTGTCTACTTTGAATTAATCACAAACTTTTAGGTAAATATCAATGATGAGGGACCTAAGTACAAAAGACCTTAAATGACCTTAAGATGTGTTAGGAATGCAACTCAGTGTGAGTCATCCATTATTTATTACAGTGGTCAAGTTTGGAGAGTAGTTACATCATTTGTTACAGTGGTCAAGAAGGATTGATCCTTCCATCGTCTTTTGCAGGGGTCAAGTGTGGTGGGTCATTCCCTCATCTATTACAGTGGTTAAATGGAATGGGTCATTTCATCATCTAGTTACACCACAGTGTGCATCATCTTCGACAGTTAAACTTAGTGTGAGTCATTCCATTATGTTACAGAGGTAATTAGAATGGGTTATTCCATCATCTTTAACATTGGTCAAGTGGGGTGAATCCTTACACTATCTGTCAAAGTGTTCCTTAGAGTGTGTCATTCCTTTATCTGATACAGTGGCCAAGTAGGGTGGGTCATTCCATTATATGTTACAGTGACCAAGTAGGCTGGGTCATTCCATTATATGTTACAGTGACCAAGTAGGCTGGGTCATTCCATTATCTGTTACAGTGGTCAATTAGGGTGGATCCCTAATTTATCTATTACAGTGGTCAAGTAGGGTGGGTCATTCCATTATCTTTTACAGTGGTCAAGTAGGGTGGGTCATTACAGTATCTATTATAGTGGTCAAGTAGAGTGGGACATTCAATTATCTGTTACAGTAGTCAATTAGGGTAGGTCCTACAAAAATATTTCGGTAGTTGACGAAGGTCAAGAGATAATAATAAACATACCAGGTCTTTGATATCGAGAAAGACTTTTAGGTTTAATGGTATCAAGCTCAACAATAGAGAGTAAAGTTTTAGGTCTATGGTTTAGAGGGTGAACGAACTAAAATTATTGTTCATGGACAGACTTACATACCGGTATTGTCAAACCGAATGATAAATAGATGTGTAGATAGACAGCTATTGATTAAATTGTATTATATAACACAATTTTCGAATACACGTTTCTCATTTTATTTTGATTATGTTTTTTATAACACAGTTATAACAAAATTTTCTACATACCCATGTTTAAAATAATTCTTGACTAGTCACTTTCAGGAACACTAACTTTAAAATGGAATTAAAATGCACACGGAGTACCGGCCCTTATTTCTTATCTTATTCTGTAAACAGGACTTTAAAAAAAATCAATACCAATAAAGCCATAAATCTTGTTTCCTTTTCATAAGCCTGTATGAGTTAAATTGAGGACTTTGTTTGTCTGCCGTAATGTACTAACGATAGCTGTGTTTGATATACACTTAGACATGTTGAAATCATGTTTTATCCATATTCATTCCACTATTCAGGCTATGAATGAGGTTGTCAACACAAATTTACTTCCTATTAATCTTTTCAAAAATTATATTGTGCTACATAATGTACTATAATCGGGACTAAATATCATTTTGTTTTTAGAATGTTGACAATAGTACAGACTGAGGATAAATACAAGAAATGTTTATTTGGTTTTTGTTTGCTTTGTTTTTTTGGGGTGGGATGGGGGGGGGGGGTAGGAAGGGGGAAGTAGTCTGTATCACAAAGTTTGAAATGTACTTGTTCATTTAAATTATTTACATATTTCATTATGGATCTCAAGTCTATGTTGGATCAAATTTTAGCCCAAGGAATATATTGTGAAACAAATATAGGTTACATAATTATGTACAACTCTTGCCCGAATAGCTGCTGTTTAAATGTCATGACAACCTAGAGCATGGGTGTAAAATGCACGGCCAACTAGAACATTTACAGTTCATTCTCATTAGTTTATTAAGACAGACTACCCATCTTGATTTGGTCCTTCAGTAAAATTTAAAAAAAAAACAATTGTGATCAGTGATCTAACACCTCTACCGACCCTCTGAATATAAATATAGCTTTAGTAAAACATATGACAACCGCAGTATAGGAAAAGTATATAGCGCAGTATATAAAAAGTATATAGTTCAGTATATGACAAGTATATAATGCAGTATATAAGTATATAGCTCAGTATAGTGTGGGGAGCGGTGTTGGTTGTCGTTGAGGATTATACAAAGTATATAGTGCAGCATATAACAACTGTATATAATGAGTATACTGAGTCCAATAATTGCTAAAGTGAATAACAACTTAGTTGGGGAAATAACTCCGCTTCAAAGGATTGGAGATTACAGTAATCTTTTCCCTATGTCTATAAAATACTTGTCACGTGACTGTATATGAATGAAATAAACAACTGCCAGTATTCTTTCACTGGCCTCCCCAGTTAAATAACTTAAGTTACAGAACAAAAAGGTCTTAGTTGTTACACAATAGATCTTACAAGTGGAGGTCCGTGTTGGAAAGAAATTAATACAGTTCAAAGACGTTTGTCAACTCCCTTAATGTAAACTTTAGTGTGGGACTAGTAAATGAAGTACACTGTAAACATCAATAAAAAGCATTGAATCACTAGTTGAATATCCTAGCATTGATCTTATATACTCTTTCATTAGTATAGTTTGAAAATGTTAGAATTTTAAAGGTTTTTGTTGAATTTAATAACAGTAAATAAATGAACTGTTTCCTCTAATGATGATTATTGGTTCAACAGTTGGGAAAGTAAAGCTTTTAATACAAACTCTCGTATCAGAAAAATAAACTAATAAAATGTTTTTGTAGATCGAAAGAATGTTTCTGGCCTCAGTCAGACTAAATACAGACGGAGAATTTATAAATGAATAAATGTAAAAAGCAGTAAGACACTGATGTAGTTTAGTGTGTATAAGCAGTAAGACACTGATGTAGTTTAGTGTGTATAAGCAGTAAGACACTGATGTAGTTTAGTGTGTATAAGCAGTAAGACACTGATGTAGTTTAGTGTGTATAAGCAGTAAGACACTGATGTAGTTTAGTGTGTATAAGTAGTAAGACACTGGTGTAGTTTAATGTGTATAAGCAGTAAGACACTGATGAAGTTTAGTGTGTACAAACAGTAAGACACTGATGTAGTTTGGTGTGTATAAGCAGTAAGACACTGATGTAGTTTAGTGTGTATAAGTAGTAAGACACTGATGTAGTTTAGTGTGTACAAGCAGTAAGACACTGATGAAGTTTAGTGTGTACAAGCAGTAAGACACTGATGTAGTTTAGTGTGTATAAGCAGTAAGACACTGATGTAGTTTAGTGTGTATAAGCAGTAAGATACTGATGTAGTTTAGTGTGTATAAGCAGTAAGACACTGATGTAGTTTGGTGTGTATAAATAAGCTACAGAAGATTTTAAAATGTCATTAAAATGCTCGTCAATTATGTACGTCCCCTTATAGCTTTTATTCTAAATAGGAAAACAAACATTTTGTTCTTACAATGGAAGTGATAGTTTACATAAATGGCAGTGCGACTTATTTCATTCTTAACATTCAACACACAATAATTATATTATCCTACCTACTGACTGATGAACACGACATCTTCGTTCAGTGGATGTCACTCTCAATGTTTAAAACGAGAGATGGCTGGTATATAAAGCTACTTTGTTTAT
Organism: Bulinus truncatus; assembly: GCA_021962125.1. Lineage (NCBI taxonomy): Eukaryota > Metazoa > Mollusca > Gastropoda > Planorbidae > Bulinus > Bulinus truncatus. Next base: position 472,727 of record JAGDYQ010000092.1, read on the forward strand.
AACAGCTGTTCTTTGATCTTAACAGCTGTTCCAATAATTTAGATATTTATTTGA
>JAGDYQ010000092.1:473280-492542 GCA_021962125.1 Bulinus truncatus
TAGATCTCAACAAACCATAAGTCCTTAATCACATGATGTATATATCATTTTTGTAGGAACTATCGTGGCAAGAAATTACTTTTCTCCATTTCCCGTATCTAATCTCTGAGGGTCGGTAGTTTATATATATCGCTTTTATTGAGAAGAAGTTGTGATGTTATTAAAGATGTCCTACATCTCTGAAATCAAGTAAGTCCCAGACCACATTTTTTAGCATATCATTTTGTAGCTCTTGGCCTGCCACAATTAAATCAATTGTTCATTTCATCGAGAGCACCTTTCAGAGCTGGGTTTGAATTCTGGTTTGGGGCTTATGCAGGATATAGTGATTATAAGCTAAATAAAGGGTGGAAATCAATATTGTTTTTGCAATGGCTGTTCAACATGACTCATTTCCTATTTTTTTATAAACCTTATAATCAATGACAACTTTGCAGCTCCAGCTCAATCAACCATTTTACTTCATTTGCTGGAATTTCAAACCAAGATTTCAAGGAGCCTGGGGCAGAATTTGAATTCTTCTTCAAAACAAACTTCAACATTCAACTACTTTCACCAAGATTGGTAACAACAATTTATCAAACAAATAAATTTACTTGAGTTTTCGGATCTAATAAATAACTGCACTAGAATGTTTCAATTATGAATCCTATTTCAGTAATCATTTAAACCGATTGTAGTAAGATCTAAGAGAAAATATTTTTTTTTCAAGTTAAAGAAACGTCTTTTAATATCTTTTTCAGATATATACACTATATAATTGAATTTATAAACATTTCTAAAATTGACAAATATTAACTGAAATATAGCATACGTACTATACATACACGAAAATGCGCTAACATCATTCTGTGTCCAGTATGGAACAGGCTTAAATTGCTTGTTTACTTTATGTTTAGGGATGTCGGTTCCGGAGGGGTATTAAAACAGTAATGTAAAAAAACACTTAAAAATATAGAATAGATAATCTTTTGTTATTTTATTCATAATTATACACAAATGATATTTTTACAAAAACAAAACAGTTTTCTTCTTGTTGTACCACTCGTATTTTTCACTTCTGTAAATTTGCATTACTGTTCAGTAACAGTGCAACAAATGTTACTGATCACACAAGAGCAGATTAATCATTCTTCTCTGATTCAATAATTGTGCTCAATTATTTTCCAAAGAAACTGTGCCCTGAATCTAAACCGGAACAATTTCAACAACCTGGCGGGGACACCGGGACAACCCAGTATATCTGGGGCCAACCTGGCCAAACTGGGCATATGGCAAGCCTATATACATACTAGCTGCACCCTGCAAACCCTTGGCGGTATAGAGTTATATCCCCTTAGGCTTGGTCGCAGAATAGGTTGGCTTTTTGGTTTTGGGCTGATCCGATTTGTTCATGATTGTATTTTTTAAACTGGAATACTGTTGTATTAATTCTTTACTTTCGATTTAACGCAGAACCCAAATCGCTATTATATATATATATATATATATATATATATATATATATATATACATTGTTTCAACATCTATCAAACCAATTGTTATACTAATACTTGACATTGACAATCAAATACCATTTTTACCCAACATAATTAACAGATGACACAAACATAAAACAATAAACAAATAGATTACATCAGAGTGTGTAGACAAATGTAAACTATGCGGTGGTTTATTATTTTTTTTAATGTTCATTTCCATTTAAAGTAATCAATCGATACATTCAATCCTTGAATTGTTGACATAGAAAAAATGTATAATTGATACGATTATATTACATATCTTGTTCATCCATAAAACCAAATTACATGTCATTATCATGCTAAAAACATATCAACAATGTTATATATATATAAAACTATATATATATATATATATATATATATATATATATATATATATATATTATAACTAGTGTAAGATATTGCAGGTCATTGTAATAATTTCTCTAAGTCTGTGTTGTAACGTGCCTCCATGACAGCTGTAGGCATGCTATCGTAGTTAGTGTGGATGAAAGAAGGGCACTGCAAAAAAAAAAAACAACAACTGTCCCGTTTGTGTTTTATAAGATCTAAGAGATGAATATCTCAGCCTTGAACTGACTTCAAAGTTCTAGACATTAAATAGTGCCAGAAATTTTCATAAATATTAAATACTATATTATTATGCATAACGTAGAATTGAAATTTCTAGACAATTCGTTTCATTGCAATGTATTAATATTTGGTCAGCTATCTATACAAACAGATGGGATAATATTTTTAAGATAAATGCAGTGGCGGATTTAAGGACGGGCGCACACCCAGGGCCCCCCAAATAATTAAGGGCCCCACAGAGCCTAATTTTTAAACCCTTAGATATCTCTCTTTTTCCTAAGGGCCCAACATTTTCTTTTGTGCACAGGGCCTAAACTGACACAAGTCCGCCCTTAGATAAATGTGACACAGGCCAACACGCAGTTCAGTATTTTATGTTAGGATTGATAGCCTAAAAACAAAAAAAAAAAAAAAAAAAAATCACATATATTCCCACAATCTAGAGTAAACTCACGGTTTATATATCCTAACCGTTATATTTTATTTTCACGATCTTTTAAAAGTCGTGAATGAGAATAATGATTGTGTGTAGGCCTACATTAAATAGAGCTTTTAATGCGTTAAGAATAAAAAAAAGAAAATTTAAAAATATTACTAAACGAATTTAATATTAAAATATATGCATAACTTTCACACAGTATCGAATTTCACCAGTTAATAACAAAGTCTACCTCAAAAAACACAAAGGAAAGAAAAAAAAAAGAAATAGTACACAACAATTTGTTTGGGTAAAAAATAAAAATACAGATCATTCAGCTTTTTTCCCCTCTGTTCCTAGAGATGACTTGCTCGTGCACTGCATCATTCACAGAATAGGACGTTGTATGAGGCAAAAGATTGAACACATTAAAATAAACTTCATCCTGATGTCTTTCATTGACAGAAGTAACATTATATTTGATACAAAAGTGTAATTATAATGTTTTTTTTATGTCAGCGTGTCACGTTTGAATAAAAAAAAAAAGCGAAGTAATAAAAGGCTTTGTTTTTCCTAGTACTTCGCGGACATAGAGTTTCCATCTGATAAAGGAGCAACGTACGTTCCTAGTTTCGGTGAATAAATAGTCAGATTTATCATTACCGTGTTTCACCGATATCCGCCTATGTTAACTGTGTGCTCCATGGCCTTCCTTCTAAGGGCGGCGATACTGGAGCCCCTCAAGGCTCACGTCCGGAGAGTCCGCACTGCAGGCTGGAGTGTGTCAGGGTCGGGGACGGTGAGTTTCCGGAGAGGCTTCCCCGCCGCTGGTCCCAGTGCCGCAGCCCGTGGGAACCATTGAATAGCCGGTGGCGTAGGCAGAAGGTGGGCTTCCGTTTCCCATCCCCAAACCGTTTCCGAAACTCATCGGATTTGAATGGTTGCCCAGTGAGTTCATTGACACCGGATGTGGCCAGTGAAGTCTGGAGTCGCTGCCGAGGCCCAAGCGTCGCCGCTGCAGAAAGCGCCAAAGGATTCATGTTTGTGTTCATCTGCAATGCCATAGATAGTAACAGCCAGTCCGTCGAAGGGGAATCCACAGAAGGCGTCCCCCATGCTGCCAAAAGGGTTTAGTCCAGTGGATGGGAGGAGAGCTCCAGGGCTTCTAAAGACGTTCGTCGCCTTCTTTCCCCCCTTCCATTTAGCACGCCTGTTTTGGAACCACACCTAGCAAGTAAGAAGAAAAAATCAGATTTTAAACGCATTCAAATCAAAAGTAAAGCTAAAAAAGCGTATTAAAGCTAGCGATGGACCTGGCAGTACTTAAAGCTAGCGATGGACCTGACACTGATGGTTTGAAACATTATTCTCAAAATAATTACTGCAGATTCATTTATTTAAAAAAAAAATAAAAGGCATATAAACTTATATAATACCCTACGCTCGTTACAACATATGACTTGACTTTAAATGAAATAAGTTTATAGACATGTACAATATTTCCGAGCTGTGTTTTTTAAAACCTAGAAGGTTATACTAGAATAATTCCTTTTGTTTAACAACATGTCACAGCCTCATTTGGCTTGGCCTTAACATGATCAATTGTAACTGTTCAATTATACATGTAAATTCAATTTTCGTCGCTAATCTTGTTTATTCTCTCTGTCTCTCTCTACCCCCACCCCCCTCCCCGTGTGTGTTTGTAGGAGAGGCATTATTTGTTCAATAAATAAACACAGAAATCAGAAGCAAATATGTTAATTCATCAAAAGATATTTTCCCCTTAACCGGTATAATTGTTTTTAATTATACATTTTTTTTTTTCAAACTAATTTAATAAACTAATATTATTCAGAATGAAAAGACAAAGTTATAAACGGTATCTAATTATTTTGTGGTCTAATAATTAAAAACTCTCACAATTAGAAACGCAAGTGACGAGTGTTTAAACGCGAGTAATGTGGTCACGTGAGTTCATTGGGAATCAGATTTAGATTTTTCTACAGTTACTCTTTGTCGACCGAAAATGACTAGTCATAACTCCACAATTTATTTGGTCATTTTACTAATATCATCAATTGCCCCAAGACATGATCACTATTTAGGAGCAATTATAAACATACACGAGACGATTTACACACAGCTGATCGTACAATTTCGATTTTAACAAAAAAATTTAATCCACTGTACATGTAAGGCTACTAGTGTACTGAAGTATTATTAAGGTTTAACTGCCATTGGTTTTCAAACATTTGTATTTACTGTAAATATTTAAAAAATATGTTCATGAAACCATCGGGTCACAAAACGCGGGTCATTGTTGCCAACAAACACTGCACATTCTCTTTCCAAGTCCAGAATTTGTCTGATCAAAAATATTAAAAAAAAAAAAACAGCGACAAACATAGTGTCTTGGTCCCGCATTGACTGAAGGACATTTGAACACAGCGATTCTCAACCCCTATGGGTATAGACCCTCACACATGAAGTCGCGAGGGATTTAATGTGGGGGTTGCCGGGTACAATCACAGTGACTCCCATATAAATAAAAAGTTGACTATTTGTTTAACCAGATAGTATCAATCTAAATCAGCCGAGTCTATTACAATATATCAATCTAAATCAGCCGAGTCTATTACAATATATCAATCTAAATCCAGCCGAGTCTATTACAATTCTGGTCCCTAAGGGAGCTTAGAGCGTGCAACTTTTTGCTGAGTTTAGCATTGAATCAAATGTTCCTATTTTTTTTCATTATTAATTCTTGTTACATTGACGTGACTTAATCCTCTGGCTCCACGTGGGAGCATAGGGCCTCAACAACGCTCTTCAGCGAACTCTACTTTGGGCGTCTCTCTTCAGCTGAGCCCACGACCATCTAGCTGCCTTCATCTCTCGCTCAAGGCAGCGTCTCCATGTCTCCTTTGGCCTGCCTGCTCTTCTCTTTCCCTGCGGGTTCCACTCTAGCGCCTGCCTTGTGACATTGTCTGGGCTCTTGCGCAGAAGTGTGGCTATCCAGCCCCATTTTCTCTTCCGGATCTCTTGGTCAATGGGGGTCTGCTTTGTTCTTTCCCACAGGAGCGGTATTGGAAGTGTTTTTTTACATTGACTGCCGAGATGCTATCTTTAGCTTTTTTTTTTCTTTTACTATGTAAGTGACCGTAGTGAGCTCAACAGTTCTCGGCTAACCTATAATAAAGTTCAGCTCGTCATTCGAGCATCATGGTGACATGGGGCGCTAGAAAGAAATCAATGCAATTCATATTCAGGCATTTATCATTCCAATAATTAAATTCATGAACTCTATTGCCGATATCCTTGTACTAGTAAAATGAAAAAGGTGAATCACTTCAGCACATTCTGCATTAGTAGGTGGCGGCATGGGTAGACATCTAGAGAAAGTCTAGACAAGTCTAGACATTGTACTAGCGACAAGCGCTCAATTTACGAAAAAACCAGTGCCGGGGATGAACAAAAATTCGTGCAGAGCCGGGGAGGTAAATGTTTATGGTTTCTATCCCCGGCAGGAATATATTAGCTAAAGCAGAACCGGGGATGACAGTTCTCAAAAAGCCTGGAATATCCTCGGCATCCTCGGCGGTGAATCAAACCCTGCTGACGACAAATACTAGCAAAAAAAAAAACAACAACAACCAGAAGAACAACAAACAAAATAAACAAGAAACTATTCCGTGGTCCAAGTGAGTTAGATACGACAAATGGTGAGAACAAATTAGTGAACAACAGCCAGGCAATACTACTACTAATACTAATATACCATTAGACTCATATAATTAATATGCTAGACACTATTAAAGATTATAGAGCATGCCGCAAGATTGGCGGACAGAAAGAGGAAAATCCTTAACGAGGATTGTGCATTTGGTTCAATTTATATTCGAGGGAAAGTAAATGCAAGGGAAGTGCTCAGGACCTCAAGGGGACTAACCCGTCACAGTTCACCGACCTCCAAGGCAGGGCCGTGTATCTCAGCACAATGGTTCTCGATCGAGGTGGGCTTATGCATAAGGGGTGAAGGGGCGATTATTAGTGCAGACATTGAACCATAACTGTAAACTCTATATCAGAACAAAACGCTCCCAGCGTGGGGGACCTCATTTTGAGGTAAAGCCGTTGGGCATTCGCCACACCTGTCCCCAGGACGCTACTGGCTCTCAAACTTTCTGAAATTGTGACACACTCACACATTCCGCAAAAATACGAAACTATGTCTTTTAACGCGAATGAACCACTTCCGATACCCAAGATTTCTAAAAAGTTGAGCGTGGCGAATCTTTCAAGAAATCAAGAGACCAACAAAAACACGAACATTGTTCGAAATATAACTTGTAAGTAAACGAATACAAAAAAAAATTTCGGTAGATACAAGTTCATAAGGGCATTAAAGTGAAACCTGGACTAAAAGAAAACTTGAAAGATAAACATGTAAGAAGGAATTACTTTAAAAAGCGCGTGAAAGGGGATCTAAGGCAGAGCCGTAGTATAGTTGGTATCGGGGCCCAGGCGCATAGGTAAATTATATATGTGCCTGCTATACTAGACTCTTGCAAAGTCGGAGAACAAAACCCGGACATGTTACCAAGTGCACCCATCGTCAAATAATTTTCTAACAAAGGTGCTAATATATTTTTTTAGGGTAATGGATTTCAAAGTTTCTCTCCCCCTGCTATTAGCTGTTTGGTTCCGTTCATTCTTGTACATCTTGTTAGCCTCACTCGAAGTGTGTTGTTAACACATGGTTAACAAATCTGACCAGAAGCAAAGGATCCAGGGATGACTTCTTTTCCCAGGCGGCACGTGTGCTGTACGAGGCTGAAATCCATCACCAGCTTCTGTCTTGAGCTCCTGATATTTAATGACCGAAGTCTTTCTGTTGGGATCTTTTCAGCGAACGGGAGGCGAGTTTCCGTTTCGGGCGCAGTGCTTTCGTGCGCATGTGCAAGAGGTCTGCGCGTAAACTATCGTTTGCAGTCACGTGGCGGCTCCGTTTTACAACAATGGACAACAAGAAATTAACGGTTATGTCAGCTGTTTAGTCAGGTTTCGCAGCGTTTTAAAAATAAAGGAGAGATTTACCTGTCGGTTACATGAACTTTTGAACCGGTGAGTGGTCGTTGAGACATGGATTCTGGTTTTAAGCTGCAGCCATTTTTTTACGTCAAATCTTAATTATTATTATTTTTCAAAAGAGGATATATTTAGCCATTCCAATATCTTTTCTGGACCCACTTGGTAAAACTGATATGCCGGGTTCCTTAACAAACAAAGATTATCACTGGGTTTATTTAATCATAGGGTCCCCGGGCGTTAGACCAGTGTAGGCCTACCTTCATTGAGATTCAGATAGTGCAGTATATCTGTGTAAGTATTTGGTAAAATAGCAAACGTCTTAGAGTGTAGAAAAAATCAAAATGGTTTGGTCATAGTTATTCCAGAAATTATTCAAATATGATGACCATGAGTAGACTGAAACAATTCCCCCAAAGCTTTTTTTTTTTTTTTTATAGATATGCGTATTTATTATATAGGTATTAGAAATATGACTATTTGAAATGTTGAAGCTCTTTATAGAATTTTGAGATGTAGATCAATTTTCAGTTTTGATTTACTATTTCTAATAAATTACTTTGTATTTATAGGTCAGTATTTTACATTATACATATGGTGTTATATTTTATGTACAGTCAGTACACGGTCGTTCTTTTAGTCTTTTAACAGCGTCGTAACAAGAAGAACTAGAGACACTCGGTGTCGTTGTGTGTGTAATAAAGTAAAAAGGTAGACAATGTGCCGACCTTAGCGACCAAGTGGCAAATTCTTCTCCTCTTAGTAAGCCAGAGCTTAAAACCCATTTCATTTTACATTTACTCCCATCAACACAGTAACAAACAATATCAATCCTAAATGTAAAGGTGTCAGTGATCTTACACTTTAGATAGCCGACCTGTCTTTAAAAAGTCCATCCACCCTTCTGTTCATCCATCCATCTACCCATCCATCCATTCATTCATCCATCCATCCATCCATCCGTCCGTCCGTCCGTCCATTCACCTGTCCGTCCGTCCGTCCATCCATCTATACGTGCGTCCATCAGACCATCCATCCATCCGTCCGTCCATACATTCACCCTCCGTCCGTCCGTCCATCCATCGACCCATCCATCCATCCATCCATTGAGGGCCTCATATCTCAAATAGCTTAGGGCCCTATCATGTCTAAATCTGGCCCCATTTGTGATACAGTTTGAGCGTTTGAGACTTTTGATTTTTTCTTTAATCAGACGAACTAAACTAACTGTATTTATCGGGGCTCAAGATAAATTACTAAAAAAAAGTGCGATCCATCTTGTTAAAATAAATAAATGGGTTTCAGCGTTGTTTACATAAGGGCTCATTCATAACCATCGCAACAAGAGAATGCCTTTGTTTGACACTGAAGGGTTTTTGTGTATAGAAAGAACGCGAATGGCTCTCGTCCAATCAGCGCGCAGCAACACAGTGGGTGGCGCTAACTATCGATCGAACTCGAGGTTCCGTGGGCGGTGGCTTGAGAAAATCTGATTCCATGTGTCAATGATTTTACTACTGAATCCATTGTCTGACTTGTCGTAAGAATAGGAAAGGAAAACAAAGGGGGGGGGGACATAAAATAAATAGGCCTAGAATAAATGTGTTATTTTTTTTTTTGCCAATGACTGAGAGGACGCGTCAAGTGAGATGCCAAATGATTAAAACAAATAAAGAATACGTTTGATTCAGTGACCGGTGACTAATCACTTACCAATTACTGTCAGTAATCATTAAACGAAAAGTTACGGCAGAGTTAGCTGTCACACTTTTTAGAGCATATTGTCCCCGTTTTGTCTGTCTGTCCGTCTGTCCGTCACCACCCTAGATCTCAACAACCATAATGTATATATCATTTTGTAGGTCTTGGCCTGCCAAGAAATGACTTTTTTCCATTTCGCGATCTGACCTCTCAGGGCCGTAAAAGGGGGCTTAGTACCGTTTTTTGCTATATAAGCTATATTAAAAAAGAGCGCCTATATCTCAACAACCATAAATCCTAGACCCATGATGTATATATTATTTTGTAGGTCTTGGCCTGCCAAGTGTACATCAAAAGTTCATTTCGCGATAGGACCTCTGAGGGCCGGGCTTCAGGGCTCCTAAGGGGCTTATATATTATATATACACCTTGTACGTTCAATAACCCATTCATTTGGTGCGAAATACTGCAGCACGTAGTTTCACCAAGATTTATTAAGAAACTCATCAAATGAAATAGTAAGCTTGTGTTCTGAGTTTAATTGAAAGTATCAGAGCTATGCAACAATTGACGGAGTTTTCGGACGATTAAATGACTATAATTTCGAATGTTTTCAATTATGAGTCCTATTTCAGTAACCACAAACCACTTGTAGTTAGATTTAAGAGAAAATAATTTTTTTTCAAATATAAAGAAACGTCTTTATAATATTTTTTTTTACATATATATGCATTACACAATTGAATTTATAAACATTTCCAAAATTTACAAATATTTACTGAAAGTAACATACGTACTGATACATAACAAGAAAATGCGCTAACACGTCCTGTGTCCAGAATGGAACAGGCTTAATTGCTTGTTGTCTTTGCAGCACGTTTTTTTTTTTTTTTTACAATCTGTTTATATTAGTTGCGATGGCCGAGTTGGGTAAAATGTTCGACTGTCGACCTGAGCATCCCGTGTTCGATCCTTGGCGAGAATCAATGGGAATTTTTCCAGGTCCTGGTGAAAATTAGTTATAAGTCCCTAAAGTCCTCCCAATTGTAAATAGGTTGATGACTTAAGTTGGGGAAGTAAAAGCGGTCGTTATGATACCCACAACATCCACTTATATATCGTGGTTACAGCATCCTACACGTCACCTGCCCCGATGGCTCGTTAGGGCTAAAATAACGTTATGTTAGTTTATAAGATAGCAGGAGGAATGTTTTGTTTACATCTATCTATCTATCTATCTATCTATCTATCTATCTATCTATCTATCTATCTATCTATCTATCTATCTATCTATCTATCTATCTATCTATCTATCTATCTATCTATCTATCTATCTATCTATCTATCTATCTATCTATCTATCTATCTATCTATCTATCTATCTATCTATCTATCTATCTATCTATCTATCTATCTATCTATCTATCTATCTATCTATCTATCTATCTATCTATCTATCTATCTATCTATCTATCTATCTATCTATCTATCTATCTATCTATCTATCTATCTATCTATCTATCTATCTATTTATCTATCTATCTATCTATCTATCTATCTATCTATCTATCTATCTATCTATCTATCTATCTATCTATCTATCTATCTATCTATCTATCTATCTATCTATCTGTTTATTGATCTGTCTGTATTGTTAACAGATATCTATTTGTGTGTACTTTGACCCTCATCTGCTGAGCTCAACCCAACAGTTTTTGTCCAATGTTCATTCCGTTGCTTATTTGATGTGTTGTTTTATATATATGCCCCCCCCCCCCGAGTAAACTTAGTAGCTGGTGTGATTTATTTTCTCTAAAAGTAATGTTTATATTTCAATTTACCTGGATGATGATGACATATTACTTCTATCATTTTAAATATATTTTTTAACTGTTTAAAAAAAAATTATTTTTTTTTATGAATTAACCTCCCAATGTGTTTAAATAATAACCCCACACGATAACAAACAAATTAACCCCCCAATGTGTTTAAATAACACACACGTGATAACAAAGTAACCTCCCAATGTGTTTAAATAACACACACGTGATAACAAAGTAAACTCCCAATGTGTTTTAATAACACACACGCGATAACAATCAAAGCTATCATTTGACCATGGTTGCATGTCAACTGTTCAACAATTAGTACAAATCTTGTATTTAAAAATGTTTTTTTTTTATATTTTGGTCATGGAAAATGTGTTGTCATTAAAGCTGATATTGTATTGTGTTGTGGTGTTGACTGGGTTTGTGTTTGGATTGAAAAGGTTCAATGAACCTGATTTGGAAAAAAAAAAACAAGAAAAAAAAAAACAAAAACAAAAAAATTGCTGATGTGGAGAAAGTCTTGTTTTTTTTTCTGTCCGTCTTACCTGGCACATTAAAACTCGTGAATGGACTAACTCTCACAAAATTCAAACAACGGGAGGGAAAAAAAAATTAGCGGGAGATCTTGGTGAGTGAAAGTAATGTTTTTACTGGAACTCTGAATCTAAGGATGTTTTTTTCTTGTCATATCTTTCTATCTCCCCTACTTTCTTTCGCTCCCTCTACACTCGTTGTCTCTCATTATAATTTTTTTTTTGTCTTGAAACACCGGAGACATTCAAGTATTGTTACAGATTTTTTTTTTTTAAATTCATTAACGACCTTCCATTAAACACCAGAGGTTGAGTTCTCTGTCCCCAATCTAATGACGTCAGGTTTCACAACAAAGTACCGCGATGTATAGACAGACTATAGGTCATCTCTAATCAGCCACCAGACAGGGTAATATTCCTTTCTTTAAATTGTTTGTTTCCACACATAATGGGGTCAACAAAGAAAGTGTTCCATATTTTTGCTCTACTTTTTAAATTTTTACATTTTTAGTTTCCCTAGTCTCAGTTTTCTTTAGTTTTTTTTTTCACTTTTAGTGACGTATTTTTGTTATTCTATTTCACCGTTCGCAATTTTTGTTTTGTTTGTTCGACTATTATAAAGTTTGTATAATGCGGTTGTTTGTTCGACTATTATAAAATTTGTATAATGCAGTTGTTTGTTCAACTATTATAAAGTTTGTATAATGCGGTTGTTTGTTCAACTATTATAAAGTTTGTATAATGCGTTGTTTGTGAATACCATTTTTTTGTTGGAAATCTGAACATTTATTGTTTAATGTTGGATTTTATTTTATGTTCTAAAAAAATGTTAATACATTCGACGCATATTTAAACAACAACAAAAGGCGCAATGGCCAAATAGTGTGTGTGCGTGTTTGTGTGTGTGTGTGCCTGTGTGTGTCTGTGTGTGTGTGTGTCTGTGTGTGAATCTCGTATTATTATTTGACGAAAGTTGATTTCCTCATCAATGACGTCTCCAGACATTCCTGGAACCCCTCCCTCCCTCCCCCCCCCACGGGTCCCCGGCTATTGAAAACCTAATCTCTTTCCTGTAGGAAACTGAAAAAAAAATCACTGTAATGTAGAATAAGAACAGCTACGGTATCCCAAAGAACGTGGGAAAACCTGGACAGGTCTAGGTGGCCCATCGCTCCCGACAGGGCTGCCCTGTCCACTGCCGAGGCCCAATATGCTACGATCGCTGAGAAGCCACTTTAGAAAGCTCGTCTTATTTTGCAAGTCACGATCTTGAAGCAGGTCTTATTATGGCTTACACTTGACCCTTACAAAACTTGCATTCTGACTATGTTTAACTCTGATACCACGGTCATTTGTTATGATAGCTCAGGTCCAATCATTGATCGTCAACACCCTACAGTCTTACCGGTACAGTCAGACCGGGGTACAAGTCAGAACCGGGGTACAGTCAGACCGGGGCTACAGGTCATACCGGGGTACAGTCATACCTGGGTACAGTCATACCGGGGTACAGTCAGGCCGGGGTACAGTCAGACCGGGCTACAGCCAGACCTGGGTACAATCAGACCGGGCTTCAGTCAGACCGCGGTACAATCAGACCGGGGTACAGTCATACCGGGGTACAGTCAGTCATACCGGGGTACAGTCATACCCTGGGCCCTGTCATACCGGGGTACAGTCAGACCGGGCTACAGCCAGACGGGGGTACAGTCAGACCAGGCCTACAGCCAGATGGGGTACAGTCAGACCGAAGGTACGATCTCCGTGTTCTCGTGAATATCAACGAGTTATGTCCTCTGCCACTTGAACTAACGGCTCCGTTTATTATCTGGATTTTTTTTTTTTTTTTTTTCTTTCCTAACGGTCAAGACTTTAGAAAACTCGAAGTGGAAAAGTGAATCGGAGAGTCATTCATCTCAATGGCTATACAAACGGAGAAAATAACGGTTGCAGCCGGGAAGCAAAAAAAAATAATAATAACAAAAAGTTATTTTTTTTAAAGCTTATTTTATATTAATTTTCTGGCATAGTCGTTTCGACATCTCCATCCTGCATTAAGCTGATTTTTTTCTTATAATCATCTGTCCAGCCATTGTAGTGACCAAAATGTTTTTCATATGAAGGGTGGCCACATGAAAGCCCCCTCGTAGAATTACAAAGAAAAGGAGCATCTCGTCCGGGCAAAAGGGGCGGTAATCTCAAGAAAGTTTTTTCCCAGAAAGTATACACTATCCGTACGAGGGAGCCAGAGGTGCTTCCCCTGGGTGGCCACATCCAGCCACCGCACGCAACGCGCGCCCTACATTTGCATGCATATTAACAGCGGCCTCGCCAAAGGGACTTCCCCAAAGTGGACGGTGACGCCTCGGTTCAATGAACATATTAACTTGTCCTGGGCCACAGAATCATTCCTTAATTCACAAGAGATCGTTTCGGTGAGGTCCGGACCGCGATAAGGTGCCGCGGACGTCCCCGTTAGATTACGTGCAGGAGCCGCGGAGATCACGAGCCGTTGTCATACGTTTCCATGTCACGGATACTCTCAAGGGTATGTCACGTGATAGACTCCTCCACGTTTTGTCGGCCCGCTTCCGGTTCAGCCCAAGAAATTGGCATTGATTAATTTCAATATTGCCTTGTTGACAGGTGAATGGGTCGGCGACAGAGAGAGAGAGAGAGAGAGAGAGAGAGAGAGAGAGAGAGAGAGAGAGAGAGAGAGGGAGAGAGAGAGAGAGAGAGGGAGAGGGAAGGGGGGGAGAAAGGAAACATAAGTATTTTGACAGACTTGTAAGTGGACTTAGTAAGCCTGTACTGTGAACGTGTGGGTGTGTCCAGTACGAAGTGTGAGATGGGTGCGAGGTGGCAAAAGTGGGTCATCGACACAGACTGTAACTTTATTATTCTCAACTGATACATCCACAACACCTATTTACACCTCTAATATTTATTGTTCTAAGAGTGTGCAATATATTTCAATGCAAAGTAAAATATGTACTAGTATACTGTAACATTCAGGATTTTTGTCTTGCTATTAGCATTCAAACTGTTGTATTTACTACCTGTCTTCTGTTTTTATCTATTGTGAAAGCATCGGGTCACAAAACGCGGGTCTTCGCGTGCAACAACAAATCCTGCAAATGTTTCATCCTTCGTCCAGTCCAAATCTGTCTCATCTAAAAATAAAACAAAATCCAGTGTCTTAGCAGTCCTATAATGATTGAAGGACGTTTGAACCCAGTTATTCAGCCCCCCGTGGGTCTAGATCCCCACACACTGAGGATTAATGTGAGTTTTAAAAGGTACAATCACCGTGGTATCTTTGTTTTAAATAGATACAATGCAACAATGTTTTCACATTATCACAAACATTAAAAACAAACAAACAAACAAACAAACAAATAAACAAATAAAATGGTTTCTCTGATCACGAAACATGTCTGGGGATTCACCGCATAACAATCGACCCGATGTAACTGAGGACGGTCATTTCAAATAATCATTTGAATACCCACTGTCAGTTTACGTATCGCGCTCTATGTTATGACTCGTTAAGTACAGTATTTGACATAAATGATTAGTAACACATCCCAAATCACATATTGTGTGTTTGTTTTATACAACCTGGTACACGAACTGCCCCAATATCAAAAGTGACCTTCGTGCCATATAGCCCATGGTCCGGAATGTATATTTTTAAACAACCGCACCTTAGTTAATATATCAGGATTAAATAAAAAAAAAGTAAAAACAACAACAACGAAACAAGCAAAGATAACAAAAAACGCCCTGTTCAGGTCGCAATAGACTTAATGCAGGGCCGTTTTGGGCCACCTTTGGCGTATGATACCATATATAAATAGAAATCACGTATGATACCATATATAGATAAATAATGACGTATGATACCACATTAAATAAATAGAAAAACGTGTGGTGCCATAAATGGATAGGGGACGGATGCTCGTGTGGTAAAGCGCTTGGCACAATGTCTTGGCTAAGAAAGTCTGACTATATCTCCCGTGGTGCCTCCATGGTCATTGCAATATCGACTATGGTGGGGATGAAAAAAGTGCACCATAGGAAAACCGTCCCATTAATGGTTTATATGATCTAAGAGATTTCATCTCATCCTTACAGGGACTTCACATTCAAACACACACACACCATATATAGATAGAAATGACGTATGATATCATATATAAATAGGAAATGACGTATGATATACTAAATTACAATAGAAATGACGTATGATACCATATATAAATAAAAATGCAACTGACCTGGACTCTAGACTCTGTGAGGCCAATTCGCAGTGCCAGCTCTTCCCTCATGAAGATGTCCGGGTAGTGAGTCTTGGTGAAACTCCTCTCCAGCTCGTTCAGTTGGCCAGGCGTGAATCGCGTCCTGTGGCGTTTCTGTTTGATCAGTTTATCAGTGTCGGCAGACGGATAAGGTTCTGGGAGAGGCCTCCGGGAATGATACTCCCAAGATCGTCGGATGATTTCTTCACTGTTGATAGATTGACATCATGAGTGGTGTTTTTAACAACAAAACCCGTTTACGTGTATTTTTTAATGTGTACAATACAACGTGCCCCTCATCTCATACAGTAGAACCGTCGTTTATCCGAATCAGTGGGACAGCCAAAAGCCTAGATGCGATCCATGCAGTATATGAAACCCGGACACTGTACGATATTAGAAAAAAGCTAAATAAATACCCCACGTGAAACAACTGTTAAACCATGGCACTGTTCGAAAACGTTTTCATATACAGTACATGTAGTAGACACAAAAAAAAAAACATGGACCGGATATTTGACTTCCGAATAATAAACGTTCGGGTAAACGACGTTCTACTCTGTTGATCAGTGAGAATCAGTTCAGAAATTAAAAGCGCTAATTTAAAAAAAAAAAAACACGTCTTAACTCTAGGACTACAGCCCCGCCCACTCCCCCAAGCCCTTACAAATATTGACACAACCGATACAAATTAATAAGAAATGGCGATGTCAACAAAATATACATCTCAAAATAAAAAAAAAAAAAAGATATTGTGTAAGATAACGGATACTGTTTATGAAACTATATTAGTCATGGCTATAATTGTGTATTTTGTAAGCTAAAAAAACGTGCTCCGCAACCTTTTTTCCTTCACACAATTTTTCTAAATTCTTTTAAAAACTCGGCGGCACACTTAAGTAACTTTTTATTATAATGGAGGGCGAGGGAGGCGGGTAAAAGGAGGAGGGGAGGATGTCTGAAATTCATTATACGATGTTACAATAGGGGAGCTTGGCAATCTTTGAAATACTTTATATGCAATATATGATATATAATAGGTCTTACTGCTACAAATAATTTAAAATAAGTAACACTATGATCTCAGTTTATAACATAAAACAACAAAGAGAGTTAATTATCAATTTAAAATGTCGTGTGGAAAAAACAAACAAAAACAAACAAACCCCAACAAACTGTGAATATACTTTCGACCTAAATATTAAATGTTCAGTTTTTGAAGCGATACACCTAGCAAGGTCTCATATGTTTACCATCGGTCGCGGTACTCAAATTGCGAGCAATGGGTTAAGTGTTAGTCACAAATTCCATTTTCTCGTCTTGCCCTTCTGCATAAGCCCCCAATACGTTATCAGATGGCGTTATCCCCTTCAGCCCTGTGCGTGATACAAGTATGGATGCCTTAACCTATTCTGTGGTCGTTGGCACACTCTGAAAATGGATGACGATGATAAAAAATTCTATTAGTTCTTCAAACAAGAACAATCTTTCCCCCCATGTTGTTTATATATAAATTCTCCCTAAAACAAATGCGTTTATTTTTAAATACGAATGAGAAGGCTCTAATGGGTCCATATTGCGATTCCATACTGTGTGACGAATAAAGCTCATTTATAACAATCAGCCCATTTCCTTTAAAAGATACCCGGCCTATATATCAGAGGTGTGCAATATCAAACTAGGACATAAATATTGATCAAATGGCATAATCAAATATTTTTAAATTTAACAGGATTTGCAGTACGAACAGAAACGGCTTTAGATCCATTCGAGCGATTTCTCCCAACCATATTACATTTTGCTTTTAATGACGGGGGATTTCTCCCCAACACTTATTACATTGCAACATTAGACGTAAAAATACACTGTATCATTTTGTAGGTCCACCCCAGCCATTACACCTCATAGTAAAAGTAAACCAAAGTTTCCCTTAACCCTAAAGGGGTCATCGGGGCAGATGAAGTGTAGAATTCATCTGTTTCTATAACCTCGGCATATGAAGGGATTGTGTGGTTAGCACAACTCCCAGCCGCCTTTACTTCCCCAACTACAGTCGGGAACACATTTAAAGCTGGGTGGACTTGTGTAACTTTAACCAACTTAACTAGTTCAGAGTTCTCACCGGTATAGAACCCAAAGTTGCTAGACCCTCAGGTCGACATTCGAGCATCTACGCCACTGAGGAGCCAGTCCCACTACGCCTCAGAGTGGCCCCCTGTTAAAAGAATTTTTGGTGACAAATACTGAACGTGTGTTTAGGAGAGTAGGTGAGGGAAACCTGTATCGATAGACATGTTTAACATTTATAAAGTGGACATTTTAAATGTATGTTAATTGTGTGTTGTAAATTGTAATTACTCTAACGACACCACGTTACACTCAAATGACACAGACTCCTCTAGCGCGGGGAGATGGTCTCAAACCTTAAGTTACGTTATTTGAATCAGCTAGCAATATAAACGATCACGTTAAAACGATTATGTGGTGACGCGTACCGGAAAAAGTTTATCTATCTATCTATCTATCTATCTATCTATCTATCTATCTATCTATCTATCTATCTATCTATCTAAATCTATCTATCTATCTATCTATCTATCTATCTATCTATCTATCTATCTCTCATCTATCTATCTATCTATCTATCTATCTATCTATCTATCTACTAGCTATCTATCTATCTATCTATCATCCCTACTATCTATCTATCTATCTATCTATCTATCTATCTATCTATCTATCTATCTATCTTTCTAGGTCAGGCATGAGGCACTGGCTCCAGGCCTTCACCACACCTCCCCTCCCCTTCACAAAAGGCGACGTTGCACTAAATGTTCTCAGGGGGGGGCATAAGTAACGACCTACACAATTCCGAAATGGCCGATCGTACATCGCGAGGACTTTGGCGCGTTAGTTTCAATTACGGAGCCTGGAAACCACAACTCAGTCCATATAGTAACGAAACGCTCCTATCTCACTACCTTTGACGTTTTCCCTATTTTTTGCAACACCTTTGTAACAACATTTAACCTGTTTCTCATTGACATATTTAAAGTAACAAGATGCAATGAGCTAAATGGTGTGAAACTATCAAACATAAATCAATATCACCAAATATCCTAAAAACTACCCGTGTGCGTTTTGGTAGATTCATTTGATTAGTGACTATATACAATATCACGTTTATTTTCGACATTTATGTATTCATAATGGTGGGCATTATTAAATACACTGTCAACTTCATGTACGTACAAGTGCAATCTCGCAAAACTCAGGCCAGAACTTGACTCATCTCT